>PVJL010004800.1:74327-121474 GCA_004026885.1 Lyroderma lyra
ACACACACACAGACACACACACACACACACACACACACACACACATTTTTTACTTCATATACACACCGTTTTTTTTACTTCTTACCAGTATCTCATGTTTCATTTAAAAGAATATCTCCTCTTTGCCTCCTCTGACCTCCTGTAGCAGTGAATAATACCTGAATTGCTTATTTGGTACCTATGATTTACTCACGTGGAGTCTTTCTCTATGCTAATCCTGTTACCCCACATACCGAATCCAGCATAATTCTCACACTTCACGGGATTTCTCAAACTAAAAAACATGAGACTATTTATGTACAAACCTCTCAGTGAATAGACATGACTAGAGGTCACATCCTTTGCACCCTGTCCTAGTGTATCATTTTGTCTCAGCCCATACATCTGCCATCTTCAGTGATAGCACTTAGACTATTTTGTTGTACTTATTTGCATTATAAATATCTTAAAGGCAGGTACCGTGTCTTGTTCATCTTAGGATCTTTGTGCATAGCCCAAGGCCTAGCTCATTAGTGGATTTTAGTAAAATGTTTGCTGAATGAAATAATAGGTAATAGAGGCAGTTGGTAAAAAGGATGTTAAGAGAAGGATGTAATGAATATGAACTAAAATATTCAGGGGATATTTACTTCAGAAGGAGGGAACTATATTAGATTTTGAAGTAGATGGGGTATAGGTAATGTGAGAAAAGAGAAAAGGCCCACTAAATGTGTCTTAGAAATTTTATAGTGAATATGTTTAGTCTCAATAATTATTTTCAACAGCACTTTTCATTATTGATAGAATAGTATTTTTGAGAAAAGTAAAACATTTTCATTCTTTCATAATAATAGTTCCACCAAATCTGTAGTCATCTGGCTAAATGCCAGAGAGTGGCCAGTAGAGTTCTAATCTCTGAATTTTCACGTTGAGCTGGTGAGACTGAATTTCTGCTCTCACCATTTGGGCTTTGACCTGTGCCTCAAAAGGAAGTTCACAGGAAGAGAAAAGGGCTAGAGAATCACACAGACCACAGGGCATGGTAGATCTGGTTACCGTGGCAATGTGAGGATGAGAAAACCCAGGTTCTGACTTGTCACTTCTATATTACTTTCCCCTTCGGTGCCTGGTGCCCACCTTGTGCTGCCACAACTCTACTGCTCATCTGTAAGGAGGGTGTTGTTTCCCTGCTTTGGCCCAAAGAGTCTGCCTCAAAGCATTTGGAGGGGTTAAAAGGACCCTGTTTTTATTTTATTTTATTTTATTTTTAAATTCATTGTGGTGAGATTGGTTAGTAAAAATTACTAGGTTCCAGGTGTACAATTCCACAGTACACTGTCTCTGTGTTGTGTTATGTGTTTATCACCCAGAGTCAGTTCTCTTTCCATCACCCTGTATTTGACTCCCTCTCCCTTCTTTCCTATTAGCTCCACCCTTCCCCTCAGGTAACCACTAAACTATTGACTGTGTCCATGAGTTTTTGTTTCTTTGTTGCTTTCAGCTTTGTGTTCCACATAAGAGTGAAATCACGGTTGTTGGTTTTTTCTGTCTGGCTTATTTCACTAAGCATGATGGTCTCAAGGTCCATCCATGTTGTCACAAATGGCAATTATTTCATCTTTTCTTACAGCTGAGTAATATTCCATTGTGTATATGTACCACAGCTGCTTTATCCAGTCATCTGTCGCAGGGCACTTTGGTTGTTTCCATGTTTTGGCCACTGTGAACAGTGCTGCGATGAACGCTGGGGTACGTAAGTCTTTGTGGACTAAGGTTTTCAAATTTTTAGGGTAGATCCCCAGAAGGGGGATTGCCGGGTCATACGGTAACTCTATTTTTAGTTTTTTGAGGACCCTCCACACTGCCTTCCACAGTGGTTGTACCAGTTTGCACTCCCACCAGCAGTGTACCAGAGTTCCTTTTTCTCCACATCCTCTCCAGCACTTGTTATTCCTTGTCTTGTTGATAACAGCCATTCTAACAGGTGTGAGGTGGTATCTCATCGTGGTTTTGATTTGCATTTCCCTGATAGCTAATGAGGATGAGCATTTTTTTCATATACCTGCTGGCCATTTGTATGTCTTCATGGATGAAGTGTTTGTCCAGGTCCTCTGCCCATTTTTTAATTGAATTATTTGTTTTATTGTTGTTGAGTTGTACAGTGCTTTATATATTTTAGATATTAGCCCCTTACTAGAGGCTTGTTTGCAAATATTTTCTCCCATTTGGTTGGTTGTCTCTCGGTTTTGTTGATGTGTTTTTTTTTTTTTTTCCTGTGCAGAAGGTTTTTAGTTTGCTATAATCCCATTTATTCATTTTTACTTCTACTTCCCTTGCCTTTGAGGCCAGGTTCATAAAGTCCTCCCTAAACTCAAGGCCTATAAGTTTAGTATTGATATTTTCTTGTGTACAGTTTATTGTTTCAGGTCTTACCTGGAGGTCTTTAATCCATTTTGAGTTATTTTTGGTATACAGTGACAGTTTACAGTTCAGATCCATTCTTTTGCATGTGGTTTTCTAATTTTCCCAGCACCATTTACTGAAGAGCCTTTCTTTTCCCCATATTTTTCACTCCTTTGTCAAAAATTATCTGTCCATATATTTATGGGTTTATTTCTGGGTTTTAAATTCTGTTCCATTGGTCTGTGTGTCTGTTTTCCTGCCAACACCAAGCTGTCTTGATTATTGATGCTTTGTAATACAGATTGAAATCAGGGAGTGTGATGCCTCCAGTTTTATTCTTTTATGTAAGATTGCTTTGGCAATTTGGGGTCTTTTGTGGTTCCATACGAATCTGATGATTCTTTTATCTATTTCTTGAAAGAATGTCTATAGGATTTTGATGAGAATTGCATTAAATCTGTATATTGCTTTGGGTAATATGAAAAATGGCCCCCTTTTTTTGATAACCAACATTAAATTCTGTAACAATCCTCTCACCCTGCATGCCTTTCACTCAGAGTGGTTGCCAGTGCTTGTATTTGCCTGCCAATACTGGTTTTATTTTACTCCATTTGACAGACAAGATTTTGATCATTTTGATATTTATCTGATGTATTCACACTGGCCATGACTGAGAACAGAACATCCACCCTGTTGTCAGCATGAAATTACACTTCAGTGGATAAAGAACCTGTTTGATAGATTCATTCATTCATTCATTCTAAAGCTTGGTAAGCACCTGCTATATATAATTCTCTGTACCTGCCTTCCTGGAGTTTATAATTCAGTTACTCCTTGCAATTTCTCCCACTTTATCCTAGTTTTCCATCTATTTTTGCCTCTCAGTCCCCAGGAAGAAGTAAGAACACTGAATAGAACAAAGTCACTGACTCTTAATTGGAGTAATCAAAATGCAGCACTAATAATATATTCTAAGGACAGATTCAAGGTCATAGTTATAGAATAGCCAGTCCATCCATTCTCTTATTCTCTTTTACTAATAAAACAAAAACAAGCATATGAGGAGCTAGACTGACTCTCAGAACTTCTTACTATTGTAGGCATCTTGGTGTCATGGAGGAGTGTGCCATCAGGAGTGAGAGGGAAGGGTCCAGGGGAGACACTGGCAACATCTGTGGAAATTAAAAAAATAATAACACTAGGTTAGTTTGCATTAGAGTAAGGCCAACATTCATATGCTTTTCTGGCCATTCTGGAATTTAAAGATGCTAAATGCATTCAGAGCTCATTTTCATTTTAAGATCATATAAATATTCTCTTGAGCAAACTATAACTCACTCTCTTGATCCCAGTTGAATTTGTCATTCTTCCTTTGTAGGACCCAAGTTTGGTACTCTTCTAGATATGTTATGAGTACAGTTAAATTGTTTTGCCTAATGAGATCTGGTTAATTTTTCTTTTTGTGACTATATAAAGGATGCATAGGCAGATATTTATCTTGAATTTGTTTGTTTGAAAATATTGGTAATGACTGCCTCCAAGTTATAGGATCATGGGCAATTTGACTTTACCTTTATTCTTTTCTAGATTTTCCAAGTTTTATACCATGAATTTAAATTATTTATAAGGTTAGAGATACAAGTTAGTTTTGAGAAAGTATATTATAAACTTTGTCAACTTCCATTTAAAATTGCTTTTAAATTAACTTGCTTTCATGATTATTTGAATTAAGGTTCAGAAGCAGACAGAATGAGATGTAAGCTTACCTGTTGAAAACACAGGGGTTTCATGGGGCTTTCCTAATATCTCTTCTGTGGGTATTTCATCTTTTCTATCAGCAAAATAGAGAAAACAGAAGAGGTGGTAAAAAGGAGCTTGATGACAATGAGGGAATTGCATTTAAATTTGCCTCTATAGACCTAAAAATCAGAGGAAAAGTGTACTTTAAAACTGGGTTTACCTATTTTCTCATTACAGAAATAATCTTCTAATATATTTTCATTGAGGAAAAATTCAAACAACTCCTCAAAATGGTTCTGTTTGAATCCAAGGCTATTCACAAGCATCTTGGCTTTTTGTGTTTCTAGAAAACGTTTTTCTGATAGGCAAAGATGGTTTGGGGGGCCTGGTGTTTTATAGTCCCTGTGCCTAAACTGTGTCCTTAACATCAAGATAATTGACAGCATGATCTATGGCTGAAATATTTTTGATAAAATCTCAGACTCTAAAACCTGCAAATCCAGAGAGTTATTATATTTGTCCAATAAAGTGACTCTTGTAGTTACAGTAATGAGAGCGAAATAGATTTCTGGACAATGCAGATGTATTAAATCTCTATTTTGAACATAACCATTGCCTGCAATGGTAACCAGCCAGGAAGTTGTGGGTAGGTTCCAGTGCTATGGACTGGCAGTGTGGAATATATTCTAAGGGCAGATCCAAGGTCATGGTCATAGAGTTGTATGCATAAAATGTTGGCCTGTTCTAGCAAGCTTTGTTTAGAATGGAGTAGCAGTAATATCTTTTGAACCTCCCTGAAAGATTCGTTACTATAAGATAGGCAGTCTCAAATGATTGTGTCTGTGTTTATACAATACAGTCTTGGTTGACCAATACATTTGATCCAGTTTTCTGTGGCTCATGCTAATGGAAAACCAAAGGGAATGGCTAGGTACTGTGTTGTTGTAGAGTCACAGAGACTGGCCATAGCCAATGAACCATCTACGTATTTCTACCACACTCAGTTTTGCCCTAGTGCTAATAGGAATAATGTACAAAATATATCAATCAGCTTTGCATGGGCTCTGGCCAATCAGAATGGATGTCAGTTGTAAACAAGGATAACTATCATATATTGCCATACACAGGCTAAATTAATTTGGAATTAGTTATCCTTGGTTGTTTTTGTTGGCATTATGCTATATGTTTAATACATAGTTTTTATGGAGGTAATGTTTAGTAAACTCATATAAAATATTATAGCATTTGTAATTTAGACAATTTTCTTTCTCTTTTTTTACTTTATAGAGCTTTGGTTATAGTAAGTCTCCTTCCTCTTGTTATAACTTCAGTATCCTTGTTTTACTTAGTAAAAAAGGACATAACCAGGAAGAGCAGTTCTTAAAATGCAGGCTATTGCATTAGTTACAGGTCAAGAGCCCACGTTGTGCCAGTGTCATTCTCCACCCCACTGGTGGTCTAGACCATCACCGAGGAGCTACAGTATGGGAAGCTAGGCGACTGGGTTCTTCCATTGGCTTTTATTCTGAAGTCTTTTGAGATTGGCAGATGGATGGGCTAGTCAGGTGAGAAATTTTTCTGTTTTGTCTTAAAGTAAAAGTGAGGTTTTTTTCCACCCCACTTTCCTTTTCTTTTCTTTCTTCTTTTTCTTAAAAACAACAACAACAACAAAACACAACTTGGTAACCATAAGTAATGTAAAATGTTTATCTCTTGTTCCCTCTTCCTCCCTAGCAATGCTGGTAGGTACAGTAGTACATATAATGATTCTATTTCTTTCTCTTTCTGGCTTGGATAATCATTTCCTGTGATTTTTAATGTTTTCTATCAAGTCTCAGTACATTCTGTTGAATTTTTTTCTTATGAATCTCTGCTTTGCTTTCTTTTTCTTTTTGGAAAATGGAGGAGTCAGTATTATCCTATATTTAAATCAGAGGAGTCAGTATCTCTGTGTCTTGTGAACAAAGTTTGTACTCTAGTACTAATATTTTCCTGGGTCACTTATTTATTTTGGCAATAACTTTGAAAAATATGTAAGTATGGCTAGATAGACATATCAAGGACTGTCATATATTATAAATATGAGGATTTTGCTCAGTTCTGTAGCAGTTGGTGTGGAAATATAAAACAGTTCCTGCCCTGAAGGTGTTTACACTCTCATAGGAAACAAGAGTGAAGCAAGGAAATGTTAAATAAAAATAATAAGTGCCAAAAAGGACACAAAATTTAAAGCAGGGAAATATTGCTACAGGCTCAAATAAGACATCATGAGGAGGTGGGACTCCTCTAGGAGTTTGAAAGGAAAGTAGGAATTGGAGAGATGGAGTGGAGAAGCCAGGTTCTTCTAGGAAGGAGAGAAAGGCTTGGGGTCATATTCTGGGATGAGTAGTGTGTGGTCTCTGTGCAGTGAGGAAGTGACATGGTGGCAACAGTGCGATTACAGGTAATGAAAGGCAAAGTTGTAAAGATCAGAGGTTGAAGGGTTTTGGTTTATTAGTTTGGCCCCTGCCTCAATGAAGGTCCTGGCAGGAAACAGATGGCTCACTCATAGTGGGATAATTTGGGCAAAGTTTAATAAAGAGATTACTCACTAAGTTGTGGGAAGAGTATAAGAGCAACTACAAGTGAGAGTGCAGAACTCCAGGGCTGGTAGCAGTGGAGTGCTAAAAGCACTGCTCCAGCAGGAGGGGTGAGAAGATGGAGCAGTTATCACAAATTAGAGACAGAGAAAGCTCCGTGGAGAGAGCTGCCTCATAGGAACTGAGCTGAAGTCGAAGGAGACCAGTAGCCCTCACAGACTTTGCAGGTGGTGGCGGGAGAGGAGGTGAAAAATTTGCTCACCTTTTTCTCCTCCCTTCCTCTGACATCTTGCTCCCTAGTGGCTGACCCTAGCCAGAAGTCAGAGGGCATGAGACGCGAGTCTTTCCTGCTCAGCCTTCTGCACAGAACGGGTGGGCAAATGTGAGGAGGGGATATTTAGAAGGGCAAGAGGAAGATGTGGGAATCTTTTGAAAGCCATTGAACAGGGCTCAATACAAGAAAAGGACTATTTCAGATACGTTAATCCCATAGCAATTATGCAAGTTAAGGTGGGGAAGAGGTTAGAGCCAAGAAAATCTGTTAGGGAAATCAGACGACATTTTTCACAGTGTAAATTAATAAGATCCTGGACCAGGTTGTTGGCAAGGGGAATAGAAATGAAGGAAGAATGTGAAAAGCACTATAAAGAATTGTCTGTACTTCATACCACCAAATTTGTTTCTCTCTTTGTAGTGTTATTATCTTCAGATTTATATTTCTAAGTGTTATAAAATGTACGTAATTTTTGAGGTTAGAGTTTGGCAATGACATTGCTCTTTAATTATTTTATCTAGTGTACTCTTCTCTCTTTTACATTTTGATTTTCTTATTTGACATTTAGTTCTTACTGAAGATATATCTCATTGCTTCAGTAATTTAATTTGGAAAATATTAACACTTTATACAATGCCAAACAAGAGTTCAAAATTCAGGTTACTCTCTGATTGTAATATTTTTCTGATGTAACTAATAATTTATCATAAATTCTAAAAATCATACTATTTTAATTGCTCTATATTTTATAAGTATTTATAGGAAATACACATTAGCTACTCATCACATAGTAAATAATTCATTTTATCTGAAAATGTAGTGCAAACATACATCTCACTCTGAGGTCCAAGCATTTCCCTTTTATACTCATCTAGTCATTTGTCTTTAACATATATGTGTAAATTGTCAGAATAACCTACACAGATCTCAAGGGTTTGATATACTATCATAAAGGTACAAAGCTGAGTCTCACTGTGTTATGTGGTATTTCAAAAGTCACGAGCATGCAGCACTCTATTTTGGGTACTTACCTCTCAGGGACGTGTCTCTGTTTTATTTTCTGCAGAAAGAGAAAAAAGTAATTTTACCAAGAGATAATGGCTACAGAAGAGCTAAAGTCTATTTTCATTCCTTTTTCCCTTTAACTTCACTTCAACCTGCCTATTCAATGCTATTTTGCAAGAATAAAATTCCTGTTGACCTATCGTATATCTCCAAGCAACTCTTATGCTGTGGAAACCAGCTGAAAAGGGGCAAGGAGGGGCTGGTGGTCTGGGAGCTCTTCAGGCAGTGTTCCAAACAGGCAGGTTTTAGACTCACCTGTTGAAGGAGATTCTGGTGCTCCTGTGAGTTGCTGAAATTTTTCCCAATGTCAAAGAGGCAGAAAGTCTCCTGCAGGCAGAGGCTGACCCACTCTCGGTACTCGTCTGTGTCAGGGATGCGGTCAAGGAAGATTCGATATGCTTCCCATACTGCTTCCTGACAAACTGTAATGCAGCACCATTAGGACAAGATCCCCTTCTCACAGCCCAAGCACAATCTTGTAACATGCAAGCTCTTTCATGGCTTTGCTGACACACTAATTTATAGCTTATAGAAATTATTTCATTTAACAATGAATTTCTATTAATTCATTGTATTTATTGAGCACCTCTATGTGCTATGGAGAATAATAAAAGAAGGAAGATAGAGATTATGAGTGTGTGTGTGTATATGTGTGCATGTGTGTGTGTAAGACTACAATTTAAAATAGGGTGGTTGAGGAAAGCCTCATTATAAAGGTGACATTTGAACAGTTTGGGAAAAGGTCCTAAGGCTAGAGAATGCCATGAACATTGAAAGAAGAGCAAGGTCAGTGTGGCCAGAGCAAGACTGAGAGTATCAGAGGATGAAGACAGAAGGATGTGGCAAGGGAAACACAAATTGTGTAGGGTCTTGTAGATGAGTGGTTTTCAAACAAGGCAGAGGTACTGGCTGTATTTGAAGACTTTCCGAGGGATAAACAGGCACACAAACAGTTCACATATAATCAATTTCTAGGTCTCCACTTTCCTATCATGCTTTCCTAATATTAGTCTGCCATGGAAGTGACAGCTGATAGATCATTAAAAATAATGATGACAGCTCACGATGTGATTGTTAGCCTATAATGCCAAAGGAACGTAAAGAATAAGCCTATTCATAACAAAACTCCCTTTTTTCCCATTTCCTTATTTATGTAACAAGTTTTCTCAGTATTTAAATGAAACTGGGTAAAAGAATAGAGATAAAATTGATACAAAATCCTGTCTTATTTTAGCACTACATAATGTAAATAATAAATAATAGTACATGAACTATTAATACTAGTCATTTCTCTGCAGGTGTAGCTTCTGTCAGAAAGCAAATATCACTTTATTTCTCCATAAAAAGAGACATATGAGGAACATAAGGCTTGACATTTTTGATACTGTTAATCATGCCTCCAAAGCCCAGTAACTCCTCAGATTAGTACAATCCTCGCACATATTACAGATGTAAATATTCAAGAACTTCTTGGGATAGTGGTATCATGAAATTGTTTTCAGTTGCCTTAATAATGTACAACACATCACAGCTAGACTTGAACCGGTTTGCTCCAGTGAATGAGCTTGAAATGGATCAGGGTGACTGTGCTTTCTGCAATGGAAGTGAACATCTAGTATGATCAAGATGGAAATCAGTAACCCTCCTCAACTTTCCCATGGAAAATTGAGTTAAGGCTTCAGCTAGACAAGTGACTTTGCATTATTGGGACCTTCCTGGGACATTTAATAGTAGCTACCAAAGATTCTTTTTATTCCTTTAAAGAAGATGCCATGGGAATTTTTTTTTTCATCCATGGTAAGTGAATGACAAGGACAGCCATGATGACTGTGGTGTGATGGAACTTTACAGTGATTTCCAGGAATGCTGTAAGAATCCTGTGATGATGTCTTGGTAAAAACTGCATGGTAACTCTGTTGGACATCACAGTAATTGGGTTGTAAATCCCATTAACACCCCTGCATTATATCCTCGTATCCCCTGTTAATCGGGAATTCTTCTGTACATGGATGTGCCTCCATGTTTCCTAGCTTCAGAAGGTTTTGCTCAATCAGTAGTAAACAACTTAAACTTATCAAGAAGGGAGAGCATATCTGCATGGTAATGTTGCTTTTGAAAAATAAAATTTTAAGTCATAAAACACCTTGCTCAGATTCCTAACATTACCGTCATCCTGTGCTTCTTATTTCATAATACCAACATTAAAATTCAATATTGGGCTTTCACAAAAGTATCAATGCTTTCTGGTGACTTGTTAAATGCCCTAATTGTTCTGTGTTGCACAGGACATTATTTTAAAATACAAGAGCAGATATGTACCATACTTTTGAATGTTAATTATTCATTACTCTCAGATTAGTCACCGATGTTTATAATTCTTGTGACTGAATGAAAGACTAGAAATTTGGGTTGAAAACAACCTATAGATGAAGGAAAAGAACGAAAGACTAAACAGGTTTCATCTCTTTCCTTACCTCTCAGTCTATAATAGGCTTGAAGACTGGCTAAAATCTGTTTCACGGATTCCTGAGGACAGACTTTAACCCCAGTTGGGAAAAATGCTGATCTTTTTGTTCGATGCTTTGCCAAATCGAATATTTGTCTCATGGTTGACAGTTTGGACATTTTTGCAGTGCTTTCAGCTGTTTGGATTCTTGGAACGATGTCTATGTCTTTAGTTTCAGAATGGTACATTTTAATGGAGAGATCTGTAAAAGGAAAGTTGATTTCCTAGTGAATATATACATTTATATGATATATATGAAACATGATAAATAAATGGAATAAACTGAAAATCATAACCTTCTGGTTTATGAAACTTTGGTGTAGCTGCCAAATGTAATATTCTAATGACAAGGCACTTTTTTAAAAAAGAAAATAGCATGAGCTGATCAAGTAGTTTACAAAAATCTTAGCATCTCAAATCATCTTGCCCTTAGGAACTGCCAAATATGGAAACCGTTTCCCACACATCTCTCTAAAAATCACTCTCAAGCCTCCTGAGAGATGCCTTTTGATAGACATTATAATTCAAGTGGGGAAGGATATAGCATAGTGGTACCCAGAGGTATATTCTGATGAGAAAGTGGAGTGCCTCTAAAAACCTAGGGGGAAAAAATGCAACAAAACCTTTCTGCCTATTAGCAACAGCCCTAGGATTTCTATATGGGTGGAGCTCAGAGGGTGGTGATCTGGTTGAAATTGACTTAGGGCCAGGACGTGTCTTGGAGTGCATTTACAAAGCAAGCTTGATAGTTTATGTGAGGTTGTGAGAGGAAGGATGAAGGGGTGAGGAAAGAGGAGGCAGGCAGAGGATTTAACTCTTCAAGGCACTTCATCCTGCTGGCTTTGCTGGGTCCATTAGTGTTAGGTCCAGACTTCATTTTTGACTTGCTACACCTCTCATAATAACTTAAGTTCACTGGACACTTTTATTTTGAGTGTTTTTTTAATTGTATTGTCTCATATTAGTCTCACAAAAGCTTTGTGATTTAGATGAAACAGATTATTATTTTTCTCACTTTACCATGTAGTAGGGTACTGAGGTATTTGAGCGTGTTAACAGTGTGATCAAATCTTGAGTTTTCCTCTCCCACTTCACCTCTGTCCTTTTCTCCATCACATCATTTAAGATAGGGATTACTTACTTATTAATGAATTTATTTATTATTTTATTTTATTGTTTACTTCAAAGTTGTCTTGAAATTAAGATAGAAATTATTGATGAACATGGACCACTTACTATGATGGCTTCTTGCGACCATAAGCATGTGACCTACAGAGATTTATAGTCCCATTTTAATAAAAAAGGCTCTGAAACTCCTCTCTTCTGAAATGTGGTACAGACAAGGGAATCAAACATAAATCCAAGCAAGGTGGCTGAAGACCAATCCAAATCTTGCTGCAAAGCATGACAGTCCATCTTCCATTATGGGGGGTGAACAGCGTCCTGGTGGGAATTCATATGCTCTGTCACTTTGAGAAGTCTCAGAATACTCCGTCAGAGTAGGGCAGTGATAAATTCTTAGGAAAGGCCAGAAAGGAAGGGAGCTGAGAGATTAATTTGCTCACCCCCCCAGCCACACACAATACCAATAAATCATAATCTTTCAGTGGAATACAGGCATCAGCAACTTTTGGAAGTCTCCAGCTGATTCCACTACACAGTTTGGGAACCATGTTTTATGGCTCCATAATGCTACTTTCAGCTCAAGAGTCAGGATAACCCACCTCAAACTGGCTTAAACAATAAGGAATTTATCACATACGAAGGTAAACAGAAGGTAGGGAATGCCTGGGGAAAATGAAGCTTGGGCTCTCCCTTTCTGACATTCGCATTCTCTCTTCTCAGTTCCTCATGTGGTGACTCTATCCATAGGCTGGCTTCCACTGAATTGAACATGCTTGCCTGTGCTCTTGTTGAAAAGTGGCCTTTCCTTAAACTATGGCTGATTTGTGCCATGTGCCTGGACTGATACCAGTTGCCAAGGATATGCCAATGCTGTTAGCTTGAACTGAGTGATCACAAAGCACGGACTGGGATTACTCTGAGTGGCTCATTCTAACTATGGAGTGGGGTCAGCTTTACCTGAGTCAGGTTGGCCACTTGGAAAAACAAAAGGTGCCCATTCAAAACTGGGGCAAAGTGCAAGAGGGGGATAGGAGTTGTGGACACAGCCATTGGTACCCACTGCAACTAGTAAAACAGAAATTTTAATTTAAGAACGCTGATTTTTAGTAACCCTTGCAAACACTTATAATGACTACAATATGGTAAGTTGTAATAAAGTTTTTATAATCATGTTTCAATGGAAGAAAAATGTGTATCATTGGATAATTCTAGGCTGTCTAGTATGGTAAGCACAGATCATAGTTAGGGAAAAATGTGCTCCCCACACACTCTCCACTGCCCCATTCTTCTCACAGTGCCTGCCTGCAATGTGGGGGAGTCCTACTATTAGACTGGTCCTGCTCTCACTTTGCCACCTACCTCCACAGTCCCCAGTCCTTTGGGGTTGACTCTGTTCTTAGTTTTCTGTGTTCTGCTCTGGTAGCACCCTCTGAATAACTTGGTTTGGGAATAGTAGCTACTCCATCCTGGCTTTGGGAACAATGCCCCTATCCTGAATAAAATTTCCCAGTTTGATCCTTTTAGATCTTAAATTTTTGCTCATCAAGGTTTGCTTACATAGATCCTGCTTGATCTGGGTCTTTAAACTTTATCCTATCAGGGTGAGAATATAAGGGAGTGAGAAGGCCATAGTTTGCCCGGTTTCTCAGTCTTCCCACGAGTTCTGTCCTGTTGGTCCTTTCCCCTACTAACATCAATCTTTCCCTATTTCTGTAAAGAAAAATTTCCAATGTGACCACAGAGGGGGTGGTCAATAACAAGAGGGAATTAGGGTGACATAAGTTGTGGTTTGCTTGGGAAATCCTAGTTGATCACTGTTATCCTTCCATGCTCAAAAGTGTCTCTATTTGAAAAATAAATTACATAAACACCCAGTTTTTAATGTTTTCCTATTGGAGGAAACCCAAGGCAAATACTCTACAATGGCTGCCCCCTTCTTCTAGGAAGCACTTTGTTCCATTTTTAAATATCTCTTTTTAGATAATTTTTTCCTTTTAGCTGAAAATTACTTTTCAGTGGCTTCCACACATTGGTCCTCTAGCATCGCCAAGACCTAGTTACGCATACTTTCATAAAGAGTTCTTTATATTTTTCCTATGTTAGGCAGTTCTGTACTTTTTAGGCTAAATATCCTGTATCAGATACCTTAACCTGCTGTGTTCCTCTAGATTACATAAAGCCAACTACAGGGCATCCCCTGTGATAATACTATCACTTAGGCAGGGATCTGCACCCCAAGTCATTGCTAGAGAAGATGCCAGGACAAGATCTCTGAGTACGGGGACTTAATGATTACCTAGATCCAACATATTGATAGGACAGGCAACAATGACAAAGTCTGTGTATTTTTCAAGGATTTTAGATAAAATAATTTTAAAAAATTGAATAATTGAAACATGGAATGTTAAAGATTTCAATGACATAAGAAGAACTGTTATTTATTGGAGCTAATGGAAGCACTCTTGGGTAAAGTAAATAGATCATATTAGATGGTCTTTTCCAGTGCTACATAAATTATAATGTTGATATTGAACTGAACTCTGATTCTTTGGATGCATTTTCATGAGTTAATATTTTTAATTTATATAAGTATTCAGAAAGAGTAGGTAAAAGTTAAATGAGAATGAATTGATAGTTGAAAGACCTGCTTATTAAAAGGGAGCATGTTTAACAGAAGACTGGAAATTGTTTTGAGGCAGAAAATATTTCTCTAAGATGATGATGAAACAGGAGTATAAACTGTATGATGGCAAATTGGCTGCCATCAACAACTGTCTCTGGATAAAGTTCAAAGTTACAAAGAGAAGAGATGGGCAAAGTGATTTCAGAAAATACAAAAGACTCTAAAGAATATTAGAAAATTTTAGGTACATATTTTATGAATTTGGACAAAAATAAATGCAATTGTGCTACATTACATTGTAGATTAATTACCAGGAAAACAATCCTTAAGCCAAAAGTACTGGGAAATAATAATATTACTGAATGAGGAAAAGACAAAAGTGGAAATTAATACATTTGACTCTTTAGAACTTCTAAATATAGATGAGGAACAGCTAATATACATGGTGCTTACTTTCTAAATTTAACTTGAGTGTTTATAATTTGTGAAAGAAAAATGTAGTAGCAACATATAACATAGGACACTCAACTACTCAAAATGTTTTAATTTTGTGCCGATGGTACCCGTGGCACTGGCTCTGTGACTTACTAGCTGTGTAACGTGGATGTATTTGACCTCTCTGTGCCAGTTTCCTCATCTGTAAAACGGAGAATAATAGTGACTCCCTTACAGGGTTTCCGTGATATTAAATGAGGTACTGCAGCCCTTAAAACAGTGTTGGGCACAGTATAAGCGAACAATCAGAACTCCTTTATGTGCCAACCCACGCATTCACTTCCTGGAACTGCTGTTCCTGCCTGATACGCTCTTTCCAGTACCGTTTCTCAGGCCACAGGCCAGACTGCGCATGCCCTGATGTCTTCCTGTGTTACTCTGCGCTGCTCCTCTCCTGCTTGTCTGCTTCATACCGCAGGCCCTTCTCTTCCTTCTTTGTTGGGGTCCTGTTTTTCCTTCGAGGCCAGCTTCCAAGCTTTCTCTCCATCTCTCCTAAGGCTTTCTCAGATCCCACGTTCAGAATTGATGCATGGCTAATAACTGTTCTTTTAGCATGGCTAATAACTACTGAATTTACTGATTCACCATAGTCATTACATGCCTACTAAGTTTCAGGCCCGGTATGGTCTCTGGTGGTAAATTAGATAAACAAATGTCATGAAACTTGTGTTGTAGTGCTTGCGCAATAATTTGTTGTAAATATACAAATTTTTTCCTTTAGGCTGTAAATACCTTTGTATTTGCAAACACCTAGGGACTTTAGACTGCGAATACCTCAGCATTGGAATCCTGCCCTGTTCCTCAGTCACCTTGGTACTTGCCTAGTACACTGTTTTGTACACGACAGATATGCAATAGATATTCATTAAATGAATTAACAAAAAATATCTGTGGAAATAGTAATGGGTCTTTTACAATATATGTATGAGTTAGATTCACTTTAAAACCATTAGACCATGAAAAACAGTTTCATATGTCCTGTCCACCTACATTATTCCAAACTCACTTTTAAATTTTTATTCCTTTCTATAGTGTCTAATATCAGAAGCTCTGGACACAGCCATCTTATTAAAGATAATATCCTAAGTGGAAAGAAAAAGTGTCCTTGGGAATGAAAACCCAAAGAACAGAAACGAGGTGGTTTAGGCCTAAAGTATATTTTAGTAAAGTCAGCATCCCCAGAATCTTTTTGTTTATTCAAGAGTAAATAAACACACAAGTAACAAATGGAACCAATTAAAAACATAGGTATAATGGGAGAGAATATTACCACTGCCTGCCTATGGCAAGCCCACAATTCCCTGGCCCTTCAGTTATTGTACTTGATAGGCAAAACCATAACCATAGTTGAAGCCAACCCTCTGCTTCCTTCACACCTGCACCCTTGTCGCTGAACAGGGCTGGAGAAAAACGACTATTAGGACTCACTTTAAATTTATGATCCTTAGATAATATTGCACTACATATCCCTGGTATATTGAGTTTCTCACTCTCTTGGAGAACTGCACACAGATTGTCTCAGATTTCCTGCATTTCTCACCAATTCTTACTCTTAGCTGATGACCTTGCTTTACATTTTACTGAGAAGAGGAGCCAGAAGAGAGCTGTATGAATTTCTACCATAGCAACTGTTCATTGGTTGCATCTGTGCTCAGATACTCTGCTTTCCCTCCTGTGACTATCTGAGTAGCTGTCTGTGCTACCTGAGGCCAATTCTTTTACTTACGTGCTGGATCCCAGCCTTTTTCACTTCTCAAGGGCATTCTCCCAGCCACTCTCCTTTCATTTGCCTGCATCATTATTTTTCCTTTTTCTCCTGGATTATTCCTATCATCCTACATACTATTATTTTTCCTTTATTATTTAAAAGATAATCTCTTGATATCACTTCTCCACCAGCTACTGATCCATTTTTTTCTGTTCACCCAGCAAAATTTTTTGAAAGATCTTTATCTCCTTTCTTAAAACAAAGCAAGCTCCTATGTATGTGAGGATTCCTTCGACACCACAGGCAAAGCTAGCAGCATTTCCTCCCTTCATTCTCGGCTCTTCTTTCGTTCTTTCTTATTTTGATGTTTGCAGCGCACCCATAAGCCTGTGTGTTCAGCATGCTAACGTGACGCTTCACCAGAAGGTGTCTCTAACACACAATATGCTAAAAAATGAATGTTGGAAAATATAACTCTAATAATTACTTCTTTAAGATGGGAATTGTACATGTTGAGTATTGACATTTGTTGATGGGGGTAGTGGTAAGGATGGAGATTTTTCAGCAAAACAGACCATCTGAGGAAGAGCCCGAGACTTAGGATGGTGGGATGGATTCCCATTGGGCTGGGAGGTTCTCATGAAAGGCTGTCAGATGGAAACTATGTAGGTGGGCAGGAAAGAGGACAACAATGCTAAGGAAGGTGCTCGACACTTTATATTTCTTTAGCCACTCTATCTTAGATCTGACCCAGGTCCTGCAATCCAAAATAGGTATGACTAGGTTGGAAATTTCCAAATGTATAGAAAGGGAAATTAATAAATAAAATAACCACTGGGTCCAAACACTGAATTCACACATTACTTTATCCTAAAGAAAAGAGGGAGAGAAAAGAGGCAAAGAGGGAGTGGCAGCTCTGGAATACTGGGCTTTTTGATCCTTCATTTAGTTTTTTAAAATTAGATTGCTTAAACATTGCCTAAGCATGCTTACTAGCTAATGTGAAGGCTAGCCCTTCAGTCAAAAGTATCTTTTCCATTCTAGATTCTTGGCTGGTAGCCACGTAGCCTTGATGATGACTGACATCCTGGAAGCCATTATAGGTTACACCATCTCACTGGCATATCACTGAAGAGTATATTTTTATGTTTCCTATACCCAAGTTGGCTTCCAGCAATAGGCTGCTTACAAAGTTTCCATGTCAGTGCTCAGCCTCACCCACGAATCAGTCTCTTTCTTGATTGTGTGTTCTAGTGGATGCTTACTAACCTGTTAGGACCACTTCTCACCAAACTCTTCTAGAGGATGTTTTCTAGCCATCTAACTGCAGGTTTACAGCAGAAGATTACTGTACATGCATTCATATAGTGACAATAACAGTTAAGAGGAAAAGGAAAGTGGGGCTTTCACGGAAGCATTGTTATGAAAGCAACAGCCACTGGTATAAGCACTTAGCGAACCCATTATGCTTTCCCAAAGGAAAAGCCTGCAATGTCTTAATGAACAAATTAACAGGAGTAGAGATGAAAGTTACTGGAATTCCTGCAGAACAAAAATCTCCATTTGAAGAACAAAACTCCATAGAGAGAAAGTAGACAACATTTCAGGACCAAATCAATGAATGAAAGTTAAAAAAAACAACTTTAATCTTGCATAAAGTTTCCAATCTTACCAAAAAACAAACACACACACACAAAATACGGAGTGAGGTGTTTCGGCATTTATGCCAATGCTCAATTTGTTTGTGCTCTATTGTATCCTGCCTCCCATGGCACACCCCACCCCTGCATTAGTAGAAATGCTCAATTACACACCTGAAAAATTTTCTCCTCAGAGCAAGGGCAACTAAATGTACATTATGTTTAATATACCTAAATATGCCTTAAAATATGTATGCAGATATACTGAATACCTTGTTTAATGCTGTTCTGGAAAACTGCATGGATTTTAAGCACAAGGTGTTCTGGATGATAAAGCAGAGAACACAGGACCTCCGTACCTTGTCTTCCCAGCTCTCTTCCTACATGTAGTTCCTAATAACTTTCCCGATGCCAACACCAGTGAAAGCATGTTGGAATAAATGATGGGAAACAGGATCATAGAAATTAAGAAAATTCCCAGTGAGTCCCTTCAATAAAATATGGAGAGATCAATTTCTCACAATACTCAGCATACAGACTGATTATCAGTGATGCATGGGGTAGATGCTACACCATTGCCCTCTCTGAAGCCTTTGAAACTTAAATGTCATTGTAGCCTACATTACTTTCCAAATTATCATTTGTTTAGCAACACGACTCTCTACTGAGGATGAAAATCAGTGCTCCCTTCTTTCAAAAAATGAGAGCAGTTGCATCATATTTCTTCTCATTGCCCAAACCGGATTTAGCCTTTACACTTGATATAGCAGAAGGGAAAGGGTTAAAATCTTGGAAAACCATTATAAGAAATGAGAGTTGCTGACTCCTCTTTTCTATTCTCTCTTTATACATAAATATTGAACCTCTCTTCCACTTCACTGTGCGCTTGCATGCGTGCGGGCACACACACACACACACACACGCACAAAGAAGAACCAAATCTATAGGTGAGATGCTGAGAGATTTTGCTGATGGCATATGCAGCTTGGTGAGCAGGAAGGAACAACACTGAAGTTGAAGACATAGTGGAAAAGAGAAAGGGGGTTGTCTCTTCTGTATCCAGAGGGAGCAGCCCAATAAAAGGGTGGAGTGGTGAGCTCTCCACGCCTGGTAAGTGTCAGGGAGTGGAGAGGCAGGAATTCAGCAGGGCCGTGTCTTGCCCTTAACCGGAACAGAAATGTTTTCTAACTCCTATCCCATTTGTTGGGGGAGAGAGGAGGACATATTAAGGAGGGGAGGAGTGTTCTCAAAGATGACTGGCCTCTCTCTGTGGCCTGGGAAATAAGAGAAACACAACTGATGTACTCGTCATAGGGTGGCTTGAAAGTCTCACACACAGCTGTTGTCATCTAAGGCATGAAATTGCTTCATAATGCAGCCTTTGGGCTGAAGTCCCCTCACAATCGTCAGTTCCAGAGGCCACTGTTCCTACTGCAATTCCAGAACCTCAGAATGTCCGTGATTGTCAAGTGCTCTTGACAAATGCAGTATTGTCCCAGAGGCTGTGAGAAACCACAGGATTGACATTGTTGCTTCTTCAAGGAGTGCTAAATTTACTAGAGAATTTTAGCAGAAAAGTTTAAAATGTTAAAGATTGTAAATGTTTTTCACATGAATACACAAGCAAAATCAGCAAAATCCTTTGTTGCCTAAATAAGCCAGTGTTGAAAGTTAGAAGAGTAGGATATTTCTATATGCTGTGATTAACTGTAAAGTATACTTTGGGGGAAAAAATTGGTGAGTGGGATTGGTTTAGTGCTGAGGATGCACTGAAGTAAACAGGATGTGAAACAGAAGTGAGAACAATTATGTTCAAGTGGCTGGCCAGCCTAGCTAAGGCTTGTTTTCAGGAGTTGACAAAGAAGCCAGTGCTTTTTCCAACAGCTGGATCTTTTAGTACCTTTCAAATCATCCTCGTTGGGCAGGTACTTTCTCCATGTACATGTAGGACCAACCCCATTAAGCCACTTTTAATTATCTCATGCTTACATTAAATTCTACTAGCCTTTTTCATTGCTTCTGCTTATTAATTTTTAGCCCATCATGTGGTTTTTTTGGATATCATCTCCATAGATTTCAAAATATGGAGTTTATATAAATACACAAATTATGGATAAGAGATTCATGAAACTTTACAAGTGAGTCTGAGACATGTGCACGATGAATTGCAATCATACTTCACAAATATATGGGAAGTAGTTTACAGAGCATTTTTGTAGCCATCTTGACACAGAAGTTGAATGATGTGGAAACCAAGGTGTTATGCCGGAACAGTACAGGTCATTCACAATCTGGTGGCAAAATCAGTCTGTGTTCTGTTTGTAAGTGAGTGGGGAAGACAAGTAGCAGGAATTCACAGAGAACCAGCAAGAGCTAGAAAAAAATTCCCCAAAATACATAAGGAGGCTGACTTCAGAAACTGAGGGTGCACTAAGGAAACATCAGGGGACAAGAATGTGGATTTGCTTCTGGGACACATGAATGACATGTGTCAAATATCCACTTTCTTTCTGGTTTCAGTTGTGCTGGGTTGCCAGAACATGGGGTATCTTCCTCCTGGAGACTCTTAGGGGTGCTATGTATTTGGGGGCATATTTATCTCATTAAATTCTTACTATATCTGAAGTACTCATATCAGAATCAGCTCTAATTTAGCCCAGCATCTTTATTTTCTGAATCCTTTTGCAGACTGTGATTCTAGTATTACAAACCATGAAATATACTACTCTACAGTTTTAGTGCTCTCATGTAAACCTGATCTTGGAGTATGTTGGGAGTTCTGAGTAAAGAGAATTGCATGTATAGCACTCATGCAACATTGGCACAAAAACTGATATTTTAACTACTCGAGGAAAGCATAATTGGAGCAGATTAAACAGAAACAGCTGCAAATCTCTGATGGCTAAACTTTTTGTTGCACTTATCGTAATTTATGCAGATAAGAAAGTTAAACTTTATTTTGTGTATCTGTGGGGCTGAAGTTACAGTAAGATAGCTCTGCCTTCCTAAGCAACTTCCTGGACTATATGTATGCTTTAGGGTTCTAATTAGGGTATAACAATAATTCTAACACCATAGTTTTGCATTACTGTTTGCATGTTATATAGTTTTATTTTGTTTTGTTTTAAAATTAAATGAGGAAACAGATTTCAAGAGTTTGTAGAAGGCTTGCTACGTTGGTAGCTGTTATTATGATCTGGTACCATTCTATTCTGAGGTTTAGGGCTAGGAATAATATGAAATAGGATTGTCTGATTTAGCAAATAAAATATCGGGCACCCAGTCAAATTTAAATATCTGATAAAAACTATAATTGTTTTTCAGTGTGAGTATGTCCCATGCAATATTTGGGACACAGTAAAACTAAATGAACCAAGTGCTTCTTTTAAAATACAAAGACTGTCAGACTGCATTAAAACAAAAGATCCCATTACATGCTGTTTTAAGAGACACCTCTAAATAAAAAGATATAAGTAAAGTGAAATTAAAAGGACGGAAAAACATTGTAATAAGCAAACAATTACCAAAGGTAAGTTGCTATAGCTATAGTAACATCAAATGAAGTCAGAGTTTGCTGGTAAATGTTTAATAACCAACTCTTATGAACAAGAGGCCTGATTTGTAGCATTTGCCAATTTCCATGTGTTAATACTCCTCCATGGCTGATATCAAGCCATCGACGTGATATTACTGAGTACGGAGTTGGGAAGAGATGTGTGCAATGGAATCCGCTAAGTTAGGACGGGCAGTTCCAGCACACCAGTGGATGACATTTCTTATTTGGCAGAAAGCATTATGAAGATGAAGACAGTCACATCATAATGGTAAAAGTTTAAAAGTCACCAGAAAGATGTGACAAGTTATAATTTTATGTACTTAATAATAAACATCAAAATATATAAAGCAAAAGTTAACAGAACAATAAAGAAAGTAAAACAACAATAATAGCAGATAGACTTTAAGAGATTTTTCTTGATAATTGATAGAAGAAGCAGGTAAAAATCAATAAAGATATATATATAGAAGATTCAAAACGTAATTGAACTTGACCTGATGAACATATATGAAACATTATAAAATAAAAATATAACATGTATCTATATTACTTATGAAATATACTTTATTTTCAAGCACAGGGATAACATATACAAATAATGACTATATACTAGATAACAATGCATTATGTTCTCAGACCAACAGGCAAGTAAGCTAAAAAGACACTTTAAAAAATAACTGGAAAAAATCTCTATATGTTTGGAAATTTAAAAAAAATGCTTAAATGAACCCCAAAGTCCATAAAGAAATCATTCTAGATATTAGAAATATCTTCATCAAATGATAAAAACACTATATAATAAAACTTGTGGGATATAGCTAAATCAGTACTTGAAAGGTAAATTTATCTCATTAAAATGCCTATTTTAGAAAAAGAAAAAGCTATATATTAATGAGCTATGCATCTGTTAGCAAAAGAAAAATACAAATTCAAAGAAAATATAAGAAAAACATAAATTCAAAGAAAATACAGAAAAAAAATAAAGATTAGAGATTAATAAAATGTAAAAGAAAAAAACATATAAAAGAGAAGAAAAGGAAATATAGAGGCCCAAATTTTTCCTCTCAAAATACTAATAATAGAAACAAAAAAAAGATTTATCAAGTAAGAAAGAGAAGACACTACTATCAGGATTGATAAAGACATCACTATATTTTCTACAGACATGAAAAACATAACGAGAGGATGTTATTTCTTTGTTCATTTCTTTTTTCTTTGCTTTCAGTTTTATATTCCGCATATGAGTGAAATCATGCAGTTCTTTGTTTTTTCTGTCTGGCTTATTTCACTTAGCATGATGATCTAAATAGTGATTTATCAATTAATTTGAAATTTTATATGAAATTTAGATGAATAAATTCTAGAAATATACAACTTATTAAAACTAATGTAAAAAGAGGAAACCTAATTATTATTATAACCTTTAAAAAATTGAGTCAGTAGTCAAATATCTGTCTATAAATATAATTCTCTAGCTTCACCAGCGAGTTCTATCAAACTTTCAAGGAAAAACTAATTCCATTTTCATACAAACTCTTACAAAACCTGACAAGGAAAGTATGAGAAAAAATATCTTACTCCAAACTCTCCTATGAATATGAATGTAACAAATTGAAATAAAATGTTAGCAAATGGAATTCAGGAGTGTGTGAAAATAGGTCATGACCAAGTTGAATTTGTCTCAGGAATATAGGGTTGGTTTAATATTTGCAAACTGATTAAGGTAATATATGACATTAAAGAATTAAAACAACAACAAAAAACCATTTGGTACTCTCAAGAGATACAGAAGTACATAATACATTTTAATATTTATTCATAATTAAAACTTTTAGGAATAAAAGGAACTTTAAAAAAAAACCTGACATAGGGCATTAAAAAAAACAAAACAATCCCTAAATCTAAAACAAACATCATACTTAACGGTGAATTAGGAAAATGTTCCTTTCAAGATCTGTAACAAGTGACACATGCAATCACATTTCTCTTTAACATGATTCTGGATAGCCTGTAAAAGGCAGTAAGAAAATGTGAAGCAATAAGATTCAAAGACAGAAAAGGAAGAACTCAAAGTTTCTTCGTTCACAAATGACATAATTTTTTAAGCAGAAAACTTCAAAGAATTGCTAGGGAATTTTCAGAATTAAGACTGCTTGGCAATTGGGATATAAAACCAATTACTTTTCTACATAGAAAATATAGTTAAGAATGCCATTTACTCAATCATGTGAACAAAAGGGGGATTAAAACAAACCCCTTGTTAGCCCATTGTATAATGACCCACATATCCTTACAGAAGGGATATAAATCATGCTTCTCAAAACTGGGTGTGTAGTAGAATCACATGGACAGCTTTAACAATTTTTCTAGCTTTGAGTCCCACCCCAGACAAATGAAATCAGAATCTTCAATGCTGGAGCTCCAGCACTGGTGTTTTTGAAATGTTCCATTAAAGTCCTTCAGGCTGTGAAAAGGAGGTCAATGGAAAAGGAGATGGATAGAAGTCCTTGGGGGAATTGGTTGTAAATGGAAGTAAAGTTATAGGTAGATAGAAAGAACATTAGCAAAAATATGAATTTTTTTATTCTCTCTGAAACAAGAAAGAATGAGAAGAGTTTGGATAAATATTCAGAGAAACTTTGAAGTGGAAAGAAGACATGTCAAATTAAGTCAAATGACTTCAATCTTCTCAGTAGGAGGAGGTGGTTAATAGTAATGGTAGTAGTCATCATAGTCATCTTAGGAGCTAGCTAGCATTTATTGAGCATTTTTGTGGAAGATAACTCACTAAGAGCTTTGTAAACATTATTTCACTTATCTTCATTATTGCCCTATGAGGCAGACACGCTATTATTTCCCTTTTATAGACGAGAAACCATAAGATTGGAGATATATATGGGACTGAGCAATTTGTCAAGGTCACGTAACTAGTAAGTGACAGAACTGTTCTATGCAACTGTGTTCTGTGTTGAATGCAGTCCTGTGCAAACCTTAAAGTCTGCTGTTATTTTTACATGAATGAAGGAGAATCAGGCTGCAGGCTTGAAAAGAGAGGGAAGGTGTGGAAATCAAACTGGGAGACTTAGAGAATAAGAGATGAGTATGATGGTAGAATAGCTTGGAGGACCCAATTAAGGTTATATAGTAAATGAATTTGTTTCATAGACGCACTTTCATTTATTTGGGATTCTTTAATAATACTTGGCAGCTTAGGAATGAGAGTGGGAAAAGTGAAGGTTAAGTTTACCCAGAGTGGGGCAACCAAGCAAATGGGGTAGAAGATCAGGAGCAAAGTTTCTGTTGGATTACAAGAAGACTGTTGAGACTGGTTCTGGAGAGGACCTTAGGCTCTAGGATTAATGTATAGGACACAGACCTGGATTGGCTGAAAGACTGGAAAAACTGGCAGAGGTTAAGAAACTGAGGTGTTTTGATGAGAGTAAAAATCAGATTCCATGGAAGGAAAGAAGAAAAATTATTAGGAAGGGGTGTTTCAGAGTTGTGATCTTGAATCTGAAAATATTGCAAACTTGGAGGTGAAATTTCAATGTTCTGATAGAAAGGTATTTATGGTTCAGAAGAGGCTTTCCCACTGTGTCAAATCACATCCATTAAGCTAGGTACTACCTTTAGATACATAAAACAATCTCATATAAGCCATTTGCTACTAAACTTAGACTTTAATGGTGGGCATTTAAAATGACACTGTGAATAGACTCCATTTCTTTGAGTAGTTCAAAATGTCACACTTCTTTCATAATGAGTAATAGAACTCCTAAAATTGGTGCTTCCATTTTTATAGTAGAGTTGAATAATATGGCCAGATATCCTGAGATCAGTCATTCATATGGCTAGGGGGTGTGAAAATAAAGAAAAAGGTATACACATTTTAAGAAATGTTATCTATGTATTACATACATACTGATGGTAACCACTTTGAGCACCTCTTGTAATTGCAGAAGTCAAATGCGACTTGTATTCATCTTTTGTTATTGGTATATATTGAGTATTATAATTTTAATACAGTGTTTTCCTTTCTTAAAACATATATACATTTTTTGGCACCCTCTGTAGATATTAGAGAGATGGCTTCAGCAATCATCTGGTATTGGTAGCAGAGGAAAGTTGGCTTTTGAATTAATAGTAAAAATCCATATTAATTGCACTCATCATATGATAGTGAATTGATTAATGGACTAAGTAGATGTAAAGACAGGACTAGATACAGCTTAAATCCCAGTTTTGGGTCTAACCATCCCACCTCAAATGATTTTTAGAAACATAACTAAGTGTTCTTTGCCTTAGGTTCCTGACCAGAAATGAGAACATTGTCTACCAACCAACGAAATCTTAGGAAGATTGATTAAAATGTGCTTGAGCTTTTATAAGAAAAGAATATGATTATGATCTACAGAGTATTTTGGTCAGGTCTGAACTAACTATAATGGATTAGTAATAGTGCCTTTGAGTTTCATAGTTGGGCATAATTAAGAGTAACTTATGTTTATTCATAAGTGCAGCAGGAAACTTAAGATACACAAATTAGCCCCACATATGTTATTTTCTGTATGAAGTTAAAGTATTGCTGAAGTGGTAAATTTTTATTAATTTTGAGGTCTTGGCTTTTCTTTATGACATTCCTTTTGGTTTATTTAATAATAGTTTCCTTTAACCCTTCTCCTAGGGGACCAATTACGAAAATACAGATGTTGGCTATTGTGGGTGAGGGGATTAAAGATGGCTGAAGAAAACCAATTAGAATGAATTGAGATGACGTTACAAAGGCTCACAGAAATATATCGTTTCCTCAAGAATGACTGAATGCAAATAAGATAATGTTTATCTACTGAATACAAACATATGCTTAGAATTTATCATTATTCTGTAGCTCTTTCACATTCTTTCCCACATTCACTGTAGCCGGAAGAGAGGTGCAGCAGTGGGAGTACATTTTCAATAAATAATTATAGCAAAATGCATGTGTAGTTCAGACTCGACAGTGACATTTCCACATATGAATTCTCATTACCATGTCTATAGCAGTCAACCATATCAACTCATTGTTGGATAAGCTCTGGCATGCAGGTTTCCTTGGACTCAGAGCAAAAAGTGAACCCTCCTCCCCTCCCTTATTTAAATAGTTCTATCTGACTTGATTCTCTTGATTTGTGAGGCCAAAATCCCAGGGACACTGTTTCTCACTCTCAGATAGTGAGCTCAGACCCAATGGTTGCTGAAAACTGTCTGCTTTGTAAAGTTAAAACACATTGTTTTCAAAAGCTTTCCTTCCTCCTTTTTCAACAAGTTGCTCTGCAGTATTCTGAGGGTAGGTGTAAGGCGTTACCTCTCCACAACCGCAGAAGTGTCTTTCCTACCTTGAAACAAGAAGAGGTGGTGTGGACTGAGGCCTCAGACATCCTTGAGTTTGCTGCTTCATAATATAGTGATGAGGTTAAGACTTTTTATGGTCATTAACACATATATGAGGGTTGTCTGGAAAAAAATCCAGCCCCTATTTTTCATATAACATGGCTCGATACTTTTCAGACTGCCCTGGTATACTGAATTAAAATAGAAACTTAGAGACTATTGTGGAAAACAAACTTTGTTGCCTCAGATGGATTATTTTAAAACAGCATAAAATCTGTGAACATGATTGAGGCTCCGGAAGTATATAGGATTTGAATTTTCAGAGAGGATTAGCATGCAAATACAGTCGTTATTTAAGGTAGCTGCACGTTCTTGATCAGCAGAAATGGCCAAGAAAACAGTAGGTCATGTCATTGCTGCCTAATTAGTTCACACATATAATAGTCCTTTAGTGTGATCAGTGAAACAAGCACAAAGGGGCCACAAGGCAGCAATTGCTTTTTATTTTTAAAGCAAGTATGTAATCTAATAAACGGTTTGAAGCATGCTGACATGGTTGGTTTGATTGGATGCCAAGTGTTTTAATTTACACAGCCTCGATTTTAAGGACATCTCAGATACAATTGAACAACAACAAAAAATCTGCCTTGGACATTTTGAATTACACTATCCTGAAACTGTAGCAGAGATAAAAAAAATATAAGAGTTGCAAAGATAATGTGACTGTCATTGGGCATCTATCTCAGGTAAAGAGATGAAGCTCTGTTCTCTGCTAATGGAACCACTATGAGGAAAATACCTTTCTGGGTAATTTTATGAAATGGGAACATATCCCACTAGTAAAGGATTAATAAGAAGTGGAATGTCTTCAAATGCAAATTTCCTGACATTTCACAGCTACTAAAATAATTACCCTGCCTTGGTGAACTAATAATAACTTAGTTAAAGGTTTCATTTAGTATAACCAAGTATAATGCAAAAGGCACATACTCTGATAAACATCATTTTCATTTCAGGGTTTACTAAGGATGGATTTTCTCTCTTCTTTCTCTCCCACACATTAGAATGTCATAAGCAATTAGATAAAAGTATTTACATGAAATGGAAAAGTAAGCGTATAAAGCAGTTCTCTGCACATCTGATGAAACTTGCATTCTTATTATGAAAACCAAAGAGAGAAACTTTGGTATTTCCATAAAGTAATTGTTCTTTGAAACCACCGGTTTTTTTTTTGTTCCACTAAACAATTTGATTTTATTCTTATTATTTCTATGTAAACAAAATATATTTTATTATTTGAGATATGGTATCAGCTTCAAATCAATATGTTTTTACAATCAGCAATAACAAAATTAGGGCTTCTTTTGGAAATAGTTTTCTATTTTTTTACCTACGAAGAGATTAAAAAGTCATACTTCAGAATAGGCAGAATATTCTAGACTTGCAGAACCAAGCACATATTAACTGGAGATAAATTGAGAAGTTAACATATTTTTATTAGTTACAAGCACCAATTTATTCACCATATAGCAAATACAGAGGGTGCCAAAAAATGTATACACATTTTAAGAAAGCAAACACTGTCTTAATATTGCAATAATACTCAATATGTAACGATAACAAAATATGAGTACAAGTTACATTTGACTTCTGCAATCACAAGAGATGCTCAAAGTTGTTACCATCAGCGTCTAGACACTTCTCATTGTGGAGAACTACTCCTAAACAATTTTATTTAACAAATGTTTTACAATCTAAACTATTTCACTTTTATGTATCAATGGGAAAACTACATTCAGGATCTGCAAAGCTTAAAGGAAACCTTTTGAAATATTGTCATGTCTTTGAATCTCTTAATATTCTGAATTGGGCACACAGTAAGCACTCTGTGAAATCAAATGGAAAAACAGTCACCTAAGGGGATAGGAAACCTTTTGAGAGGCAATTTGGTAATATGACTCAAATAACATAAAACGATTTATATTGCTTAGGCCCAATTATTTTACAATGGTGAATTTA
Organism: Lyroderma lyra; assembly: GCA_004026885.1. Lineage (NCBI taxonomy): Eukaryota > Metazoa > Chordata > Mammalia > Chiroptera > Megadermatidae > Lyroderma > Lyroderma lyra. Next base: position 103,410 of record PVJL010004800.1, read on the forward strand.
TGCTAAGATCTTAAATACTGTGAAAGAGGCTTATGAACAAAGATATTCATCACAATGTTATTGCGAACCATGATATAGCAACTGAAAGGAACATTATGCAGCCAATAAAACAATGCTTGTCAAAGCCAGAAAGCAATGGAGAACTCCATATGACATGGTAAAAGTGCAAAAAGCCTGATATAAAATTGTCTATGCAGTACAACCGCAATTATGTGAAAATTAAGTAAACATATATAGCAAAAAGACTGAGGAAATATGAAGGTGCTAGCATAGGCTGTGTTTGGATAGAAGTACTGTGGGTAATTTTTTCATTATTCTTTGACTTTTTAAATAATCTATAATTTTTTAAAAACAAAAATTATTGAATTTAAGCACCCAACTGTTATGCTTTACAACTAGTTGTCTTGAACTCTTCTCTCTCCTAAAACTATTTTCTATGTAAATACATTCATGGTGGTTAATTAGTCAGAAATAGAAAACTGGTCTGGCTGAAGTAAATAAACTCTAATTAATAAGACTACTAATTGCAGATTAACAGAAAGTCACAGATCCGAGAGTCTTACGGAATAAAATCCCCAAACAAGTAACGTGTTAGGATTTTTTATTATGTAGTTACAATACTTTGTTTTGTAGCTTTTTGGTGATCTTATTTCATTTAACTTTCTATATATAATTATGCTACTTGCAATTGTATGAAAGGGCTGATATGCAATATATAAAAATAGAAAAAGTTAAATTAACAATTAATTAATCAAATAAACAAACAAACAAAACCAAAGCTGGTCTGCCTGGTCACGTTTGTGAAACGAACAAATTGGTTTGCTTCAGTGGATTAAATTCAGAATACACTGAATACTGTCATTCGTTTCTAATTAAATGTTTTTAATAAATGTTAACATTTATATGTAACTGACAATTGAAAGAAAAAGTAAACTTTTGCTTCATCATTTATATAGCAAAACATAAAGGGAATTTTTATATAATATTTTTCATAAATTTTTTTCTCCCTCCACATACAACCACTAAAAAGTTACATATACAATAACTAAAAGAATCAGTTATTTTATGACTTATAAATACAATCAACTATTTGTTTTACTTTTCTATAGACATTTTTAAACCAATGCTTCAATTAAAATATTAATTGTTTGAAGCTATGTCCTCTTTAAAGAAGGACCAAATATTATTCATTTCAAATGTCTTAAAAGTTTATATTATAATGATCAGGCTTATGCTTGAAAAAAAAGAAGGAGCTTTCTTCAAGTTTTTTTAATACATTATTTTTCTTAAATATGCCCGGTTTGTGGGTTGCTTTAATTTTAGTCATTTCAAGGTTTGCCATAAGAACATTCCGTGCCTAGTTTTTTTATGCATATTACTTCAAAATTACCAAGATCCTAAGTTGATTGTAATAAACTCTGAAGATAAAGCACACTTGCTATTTTGTAAAGGAAATCAACTCATGATTATACATTTCTTGTCTGATCATAAATGACTTAAAATATTAACTTCATTTTTTTCAGATTTCATTTGTCAGTTTTAAGGGATAAATGGAATTGGTTTCATGGATCTACTAATGTTATTGATATAAATGATATGTATTTGTATTCAATGTTTAATAAAAGCAAAAAGGATGCATTCATCTTTCCTATTTTGTTAACATAAATTACACTTAAGAGTATGTAGTATGTATTCAATAAAGTGAAAACCATTTCTGACAATCATTCTTTCATTCAATCAATCAATCAATCAATATTTATTTAGGGCCCACCATACAGATACTAGCCCTCTGAGATACAGTGACAACCTTATTATTTTGAATATTTACTTCTGTAAATAGATTTATTGATAAGCAATTTAAAAATAAACAACTATTTAAACAACTTACCTTTGCTTCCTTGAACTTGAAGAAAAATCCAAAAAACAAAAATAGCCCTTCTAGCTTCCAAATACATTCTGACTTTTGTGCATTGGTAAATCTCGTAACAATCATGGATCAGCCCCAAATCTCATTTTAAAAATGACAGAAATATGAAAAATAATTAAGTACTGGTGCCAGCTGAGTGAGGTTAACCTTCTTGGTTTACCTGTATGAGGGTGCTAATTTATAAGGGACAAGAAGCGGTGGCTGTTTCTGGAATAATCTGTTTATCTTCCCCTCAGGCATAATCTCTGTTTAAGGGCCAGCTGGAGGATCCTTTATCTCATTAACCTTCTGGAAGAGCATCTGTCAGCCTAGCTCCAGGACCCTGAATGCCATTATAAACAAATGTCCACAGACAGAAGGAATGCTTTTTTTCGTAGTAATTCACCTGTTACAGTGACACAGACAGCCAGGGGAAATCCTGCCAGATGCAGAAGAAAGCTGACAGTTAGGGTCAAATGTTTTCCAAAATGACACGCCCGGGAACATCCACTGAGAGAGCTTAATTGCTGTCCCTGGAAGTCTGGGGTTATTCAGTATGTGCTAGCCTCCAGAGACAGCAAGGCTGTCTTCATGCTCACAGAAATGCACTGCTTCATAAATTGCCTTCTTTCTGGCATTACATACCGATAACTTTTTGGTTTAAGTCTGGTTTTAATGTTTTAAATTTGTTATTCATGCACGGAGGATGAAAAGTCAAATAGTTTTGCAAAGTTTGCGAAAAATGTGTCATACCTCCATTCAAAGGCAATCACTTTTAATTCTTGAAGCTAATTCTTCTAGTATCTCATTCATACCTGAAAAGAGTATGCTTCTAATACTATTTTTGGTTTTTCAATATTAGACATTATCAAATAATGGATATTGAGAATATATCCCCTCCACGCACAACCTCCCCACTCTTCATAAACATATACTCCACCCACCCCACCATCTGCCTCAGTATTACTGTACTTTCAGTGTCTTGAATATTCAATTTGATATTATTGTGACCATGCACATGCTACATACAGCTGAGCCATGGAGTATACTGTTATTACAAACATAGATTGAGCTCTTATGTTGTGATAGACACTGTTCTTAGATATTTCCATAGATTTTATGTATTACACAATACTTTATGAAGTAAGTACTATCATTATTGCCTCTGTTTTATATTTGCAGAAACTAAGGTATACAAGGTTGGACAATTAATTTTTGCGAACTCATCCTAGAAAAAGTGCTACATACCTCATTGCTGAGTATCACTACGGTCACCTCTGTATACTTCCCTTGGGAAGCTATGCACTGATGCCAGAGCCTAGTCTACCCTTCAAAGCAATTTTGGAATTCTTTTTTGGAATGACCATCAGAGCTGGTGTTGGACCCAAAATCTGACAATGAAGTTTGCAAACTTGTCACTGTGCGCTTATGTTGGCAGCATGGTACAAACAACTCAGTGAGGTGTCATAACCTTGGCAAGTTTGCCAACTTCATTGTCATATTTTGGGTAAGATGACAGCTCTGATGGCCATTCCAGAAAAAGAGTTCCAAAATTTCTTTGAAGGGTAGACTAGGTGCTTGGCATCAGTGTATAGCTTCCCAGGGGGAGTACTTTGAAGGTGATGATAGTGATATTCAGTAATGAGGCATGAAGCACTTTTTCTAGGATATGTTTGAGAAATTAATTGTCCAATCTTGTATGCAGAAGAGCCAAGGTTTGGACCTCAAGAGACTGGTTCAGGAGACCATGCTGCTGCCCACTATTCCCTATAATACTTCTTGTAGTAGTCTCATTTTTCCCCCTTCGTTTTTTACGTACAAAAACAACAACTTATTTCCAAGTGTTACCCCAAATGTATAAAAATCCTTCCCATATGGTTAAACACTTCAGATAATCTGTCTTTCTCAGGATTTTCTAACCCCTTTCAGGTTGTCTTGTTTAATTTCTTGTTATTGCTCATAGCAGTCACCTGAAGATCTCTTCACAATCATCTTAGAAATTCCTTTCACCACTCTTGTGTTGGATCCTATGTTGCCTTCCTTCTTAACTTAATCTTGTTTTAGCAGAGCATACACTCCAGCAGATTACTGAAAGAGCTCAGTAGATGTGTGAAAATGGTTTCCATCTATTTTTATTCTTGATGGATAATTTGGTCAGTGCTGTAGACTGAGTATCTGTGTCCTCCTACAATCCCTATGTTGAAATCCCCCAGTGCGATGGTATCTGGAGGTGCGGCCTTTAGGAGATGATTAGGCTGATGTTGGAGCCCTCCTGGAATGGATTAGTTCCCCTATAGACATGGCACCAGAGAGTTCCCTTGCTGTTCTGTCATGTGAGACACTGCGACAAGAGGGCTTTCTAGGAACCAGGAACCAGGTTTTCATCAGTCATTGAATAGGCCTGCACCTTGATTTTGGACTTCCCTGCCTCTAGAACTGTAAAAAATAAATTTCTGTTGTTTATAAGCCACTCAGTCTACAGTGTTCTGTTACAGCAGCCTGCCAGAACTGAGACAGCTCTGTACACAAGATTGGAACTTGTCGACTGTGGTCTTCATTGTAGGTTGATCTGGTTGGGATATTTCTTTCTGAGGGTTTCTGGATAAAATACAAAATACCCAGCTGAATTTAAACTTAAGATAAACAACAAATAATTTTTAGTATGTCACAAATATGCCACGTGACATACTAAGAATTATTTGTTTATGTAAGATTCAAATTTAACTGGGCATTTTATATTTTTATTTGCTACATTGGCAATACTCTTTCTAGAACATTTGAAGTAGGTATATTTGAATATTTGTTCTTCAAGTGGTCAGATATTACAGAAAAGACTATTAATCTCTTGATATTTGGATATCGACTAAGTCCCAATATATCAATACATAAGCTGAGATAGGTCTGGGGCCTGGGTCTTAATAATCTTAAGTATATTTTAATGTAATCTTCCTTTTTTCAGAGAAACACCTTCATTGTCAAATCTGCCAAATATTTAATAGTCCAGAGAATGTTTTACATGCCAGAAAATAAATGTTCAGCATTCTATTAGGTGGCCAAGAGGTAGTTATACAAATGATTAGAATAGAAAAGGGGATCTGGAGTTCTGATTATTAGATATTTCCATTTATCCTCCTATTTTTTAATTTTTTATTGTTAAATTTATTGGTGTGACATTGGGTAGCAAAAATTACATAGGTTCCAAGTATACAATTCTACAGTGCATCATCTATGCGTTGGCTTGTGTGTTCACCACCCAGTCAGTTCTCTTTCCATCACCATGTATTTGACTCCCCCTCCCTCCTCTCCCCTCCCCACTTGCCCTCAGGTAACCACTAACTACTGACTGTGTCCATGAGTTTTTGTTTCTTTGTTGCTTTCAGTTTTATATTCTACATATGAGTGAAGTCTTATGGTACTGGGTTCTGTCTGGCTTCTTTCACTTAGCATGATGATCTCAAGGTCCATCCATTTTGTTTCAAATAGTAGTATTTCATCTTTTCCTATAGCTGTGTAATAGTCCATTGTGTATATGTACCACAGCTTCTTTATCCAGTCATCTGTCACAGGGCACTTTGGTGATTTCCATGACTTGGTCACCGTGAATAGTGCTGCAGTGAATACTGGGGTGCATAAGTCTTTGTGGACTAAGGTTTTCAAATTTTTTAAGGGGAATTGCCGGGTCATATGGTAGCTCCATTCCAAATTTTCTGTATCCTCCTATTTTTAACCCAATCTTCCCATTAGTTTGCCCCCAAAGTAGCTGGTATATCTTTTTAAAAATATATATATGTAAATTGTGTTGTTTCTGAGCTTTCCGTACTGCCAGTTTAAGATTTGTCTTTCTAGAGTTGCTACCATTCTTCCATGTTTTAAAACTGCTTAAACTTAAATGTTTAGCTTAATAAAATTATTATAAAGTGAATACTAGTAACATACAGGTAAAAAGAGAATATTAATAGCCGCCGAAGAAGGATCTATGGTCCCAGTCACAGACACAAACCTTTCTTCTCCATTAAATATAACCACTATTCTGATTTCTATGATAATCATTTATTTGCTTTCCTTAATTCTTTGACCAATTAACTACACACCTGTAAGCACTATTGTTTACTTTTGCTTACCCCACCACTATTGATTAAAAAGATTATCATTTTTTCCACTATTCTGAAGTTCCATTTTTGCCATAAAATCTTTGTATCTCATATGCTCCTGTTCCAACCCCCTTTCTCCCTTCTGTTTCATTATATTGACTCAACTTGTATTAATATATCGCTATGAACTCTTCAGCTGGATATAATTTATTGTTTTTAATTTTAAGTATTATTTGTTTAGTTTTGGGATTTTTAAAAAGTATTCAAAATTATTTTGTTTCAGTTACAATCCACATTCAATATTATTTTATATTAATGTCAGGTGTACAGCATAATGGTTAGACATTTATAATTTATGCAGCGATCCCCTTGACTAGTCTATTAGCCATTTGGCACTATTCATAGTTGTTGCAACATTACTGACCATATTCTCTATGCTGTACTTCATATCCACATTTTGTAACTACCAATATGTATTTCTTAACCTCTTCACTTTTTTCATCCAGCTCCCCAACAACCTCCTCTCCAGCAACTATGAATTTGTTTTTTGTGGGAGAATTGGTCCAAATGACCTAATTGCTTCATATGCTGCAGAAATTAAAAAATGTAATCACTGTTGTCTCTTTTCTCATTCTATTTACTGTGGCTTCATACTTTAAAAAATTCCTTTACTATTATTTTTTTGGGATATCCAGAGGTAGCACAGGGTAATGAGTTTTCAGGTTTTATCTTTAACTATAGCTTATTTTGGGGATATCTAAAGAATATTAGAATACTCAAAATGGTGTAGAATCTTACTTAGAACAATATATCTGAAAATGAGAAATGAACTAGATAAAAGATGAATCTACTTTTAAATAACCACATCTAGAAAAAAATGATAAGAGTTTAGAATACTTATATATAAATACATATATAAATATTTCTAATATACCAGGGATGCCAAAAAAATGTATATACATTTTAAGAGATGTTATTCATGTATTACAAAAATACTCATGGTAACTACTTTGAGCACCTCTTGCAATTGCAGAAGCAAATGTGACTTGTATTCATCTTTTGTTATCGGTATATACTGACTGTTACAATTTAAATAGTTTTTTTCTTAAAATGTGTATATATTTTTTTGGCACCCTCTGTACCAGATGAAAAGCTGGTAGGAACTAACAAAGTACTTTCTCTCTTTGCTGTACATCCCTGTGTTATATTTATATTTCTAATCCTGTTGTGAAATCAGTTTTTTCTATGAAAGCAAGAAATAATTTCAAGTTATAAAAACAATTTCCACTTAGTAGTCTCCTTAGTGAAACATGTTGCTTAAAGGAAAATGTGGTATAGACCTTGTGTTCTTAAAAATATCCTGTATCATATGATTATAAAGGCACTGAATTTATATTAAAATGATAAATATTTAAAAGTTTCTCTTGACAGCATTACTTTATTAATTTTTCCCATTTTTAATTAAAAATCTGGGAAACAAATGTTCATAACTGCCACTTAGGAAGCAAACAAGAATGATAAACACTCATTATTCCTGAAACAATGCTCTCTGGTATCATTGGGTCTTTCTCTAAGTACTGTTGTTTCTAATTATGGGTCACTGTTAATTAATTCAGAAGTACTTCTTCAAGGTTGTTGACTGTCAACAATAATTATATATTCTTAAAGAGATAAGTGCTCCTCTTTATTTTCTAGCTGCTGAACTTGACAGTGAAGGGGCATCCTCGGGGATCAACCTCAGATTGCCACTTGTGGTGTGGATGAAGAGCTCCCACATCTGCTTGGCCACTGCAATGTTGTTCACCCTGTCAGTATGGTGTTGTCCTCAGAACACTTCTGTGACTTCAAGGTACATCTTCAACAGAATGTGTCCCCACATGTGATCACAGGGTCCTTGAACATGCTATAGCAGAGCTGGCAACAGTGCCTCACCAAGGGCTGTGCAGCAAAAACCAGTGTCTCTGGCTCCTCTTTATCCTCTGACATTGAAGATGTGGGATTCAGGGACAGGCTGGATTCAGTGCAGGGAGGCCAGAGATGGCTGAGTCAGAGTGCTGCAGGGTGCTGATAGGGCACATACTGTCCTCTCTGTCCCCTGGGGAGTAGGCAAGGCTGCTAGAGGAGGAAGGCATCCTGCAGTGCTGTTTGTGTGTGCTGGTCCCATAGGCTTTGGTGATGGTGGTAACCACTGAAAAAGCAGTAGCCTCCCCCTTCCCTGCTAGAGAACTGGTTGTAGTGGGCACTTTTCCCAAGCTCATGCTCTAGAGAGACAGTGTCTCCTGCCTGTGGCTACCTCATCATGTTCCCTTGGCCACGTTTTCAAAATAATTATTAGCACAAGGATAGCTAAGAGAATCAATAAGGTATGTTTGGAGTTAGCAAGTTACCTATATTTCCTTCTATATAAGGTCATGATAAATGTTGCACTTTCATCAGTGACTTGAATTTTGCAGATACTGAATCCAGTTTAAATGATGCTATTGAAAGATTTTCAAAGTATGAATTCCTCCAGGACTCATTGCCCGAGCACTTAGATACCAAGCAAGGAAGAGTGAATGGTCAGTGGCTGCAAAGAGAATCAAGATGAGTGCTGAGGAAATGCTGTTGGATCTGTGATGGGGAGGAATCCATGACCTTTGGGAGAGAATTTCTGTAGCATAATAGAGAAGGAAGTCAGCTTGCAGTGCACTGCAGAGTAATTGGGTAGAAGAAAAGAGACAGCGAGTGAGACTTCTCTTTATATAGTCTAGCAGGGAAAGATCAGAGAAAATCAGTTTGACAAGCTAGCTGGGCCAAAACATTTTTAAAAAAGGATTGTTTATAGTCAGAGCAGGAGGTATAGGAGATGTGCAATTGTAATAGAGTTCAAGGCAGGAAGGGGAGAGTGAGAGCGAGTGAGTGAGAGTGAGAGAAGAGAGGGAGGGAGGGAAGGAGGGAGTGAAGAGGGGAGGAGAGAGGGACCATCTTCCCAGCACAATATTTCCAGGTGCTCCAACTTCCTAATAAGCACTTACCCTAAAAGGAAGTTTCCAGAATTGCCTCTGTGTTACAGGCAATGAAGGAGTTTTAAAGCATGAAACACATAGACATTTGCCCATTGTATCATCTAAAAGTAATACAGTGCACACAGAGATAATGAAACAGAGTTACCAGCTTAATACTTTTCAAAATGATACCAACCAAAAGACGTTAGCCAAATCACCCTAATCATAATAACAAACACTGAATGACTTTGTTCAGTTTATTTCCATATTATTCATACTAGATAGATACTATTATTATTATGCATATGAGGAAACTGAAGCTTGGGCAGGTAACTGGCTAAGGAAGTTCTTAATGTCTTATAGCTAATCAATGATTTAAGTCCACTCTAATTACAGACTAGGACCCCACAAGGAGTGACTGTAGAACTACTGAGTGGAGCTTGTGACTTCAAATCCCAAATGAGAATTCAGCAACATCTACATCTTACTTCATGTAAGATAATGTCTATGTCTTAATTAAAAGTATTTTGGTATAAGAGCACATATATACATACATGATTATATGTGTATTTGCCTGTGTTAAGTTGGAGCTACACTCTAGGTATGACCAATTGCCTGGTTGCAACACATACTCTAGAGGAGGGAGGGGACAGTAAACATTTAACAAAAATGGTCATACTCCAGAAATAGCTATCACAATCATCAATAATCATTAATTTCAGTTAATATCAGAATTTTGAAGTATGACAAGGGTGGGCTGATAAATTTTGCCTCCACTGTAATATTTTTGTTACATTAGATATATCTGGTTATAACTGGTTCTGTGTAGTAACTTGCTATCTCCCCTCCCCATTCTTAACCTTGCACACACAGATGCTTACATTTTTACCCAGTGCACATCGAAATGCAAGAATGTTCAGACGTTTGGTTCAAACAGCGTGCTGTTATTATATTCTTAACAGCAGAATAAGTTCCTCTAATTTTTTGAAATTTTTGAAAGAGGTGAGAACTTCTTAAAGAAGATCATTACAGGTGATAAAACTTGGGTCCATCATTATGACTCGGAGAACAAAAGGTAGTCCACGAAATACTGCCATATGGTATCACCTCAGCCAAAGAAATTCCAAACTCAGTCATGGGGCAGGATTTGGACTCAACATTCCGTATCCCAGAGCTACACCCTTAGTCACTGTTTTTCTGTTTCCTGTCACAGGAAGCCAATAAAAACATCAGGCAAAACAAAGGCAGAATTCTGGACTGGCCTTGAGCGGTAAGGAGTAAGTAGTTATAAAAGTGCAGAGCAGTGCAGTCTCTGTGCAGTCTCCATGCAGAGCAGCTTGTACTGGGCAGGACTGGTGAAGGCGACTGAAAGACCTGCTGGCTGCCCCCATGGGTTTCAGGCAGAGGCAAGATGGTGTTCTGATGTGCATTTATCAGGGTAGAGTTGGGTGGACTGCTGTGGATCGTTCCCCCAGGATTCCATGATCTCCCCTTTTCCATAGGGGAAAAAAAAAAGAATAGACAACCCACTGATATTTGAACTCACAGCAGTGTTTTTGCTATGTGCCTAGTGGAATCTATGATATTAGTTTATGGAACATTCAACATTTCTTTAGCATGTAGCATGGCCTTTTGCTAGAATGCATAAAAGTTAAAGAAAAGCTTTGCCCAAGTTCCCTCACACTTTCTTAAACATGCATTTAAAAATCAGACCAGAAAACAGCCTTGTTTTGTTTTGTTTTTTCAGTCCGAGTTTATCCATAGTTTTTTTTTTCCCCATATGCTAATACCACTGTGCTGAATTTCTTTTCGGTTGGTTAAGAATTTCTCTTTGATTTAAAACTGATTGATTACTGACACTTGAAAATCAAGGGATGTTTTGTGTGTGAATACATATACTTTTAACCATTTTTTGTTTGTTTTTTAATAGTGGGTGAAAAATGTTTAGTATGGCCTTTCCCAGTAAAGATTAGGAGCAACAGGTTAGAAAACTCTGCTTGATTGGATTCATTTTGTCTGGACTTCAATTGCTCTGTTTAACTTTCCACTTTTCCAGGAGCTCCTTATGATGGTGATGAGAGCAGTTTTAATGAGCTGGAACTTTCTTCCTCAGCTACTGTTTTGACAGGTTGTTTATGTCTAGCTTGAAGAAACTCTTATTTTGGTTATATAGAAGAGATGCCGCATCCAGAGAAATCTGTGTATTAAAATGTGCTTGCCTCTTCTGTTTTCAGATAACTTCTCATGGCAGTTCTTGGCCTACTTGTTGACAAGTCACTCCAGAATGATTGAGACAGGAGGCAGGGGCATGCATACTTTAATGGGTTGCTTTTGCCCCCAAAATTTGATAAAAAACTTTTCACTGACTTATTACTGTGAGCCCAACATTGCTATAAGTCTCATCTTAATGCATTTGACTTTGTAGGCATATTAAAAACTAGAAAAGATTAAAAAGGAGGGAGAAATAGATAGGAGTGGGTTTCAGACTGAGGCAATGTGGTAGTGACAAGTTTATTCAGGCATTTTTGCCTTTTGCCTATATAAGGAATACTAGCATGGCATTCAATTACTTGTTTATAATATTTCTGGTCAGGTGCTGTGACCTGACACTAGTCCCAGGGTTGGTGAAGATTATTAATTTATGCATGAGTGATAACCAAATATTTATCTTACTTTCAATTTGGAGAACCTAAAACCCTCTTCAAGCCTGTTTCCCATTTATAGATGGTTATATTCCTCAGATAATTCTTAACTTAGTTATTTGGAACTCGAAAATCAGTTTTTATAATGTTGTGTGGTTTTTGCTCTTATAGAGTCTAAAAGCACCTATGACATACACCAAAGGGGGACAATTTTTATTCTGTAAAGGGCCAGATAGTAAATAATTTAGGCTTTGTGTGTCATAGTATCTCTGCTGCAAAACTACTCATGTTGTTGCACAAAATCACCCACAGACAGTACCTAAAGGAATGGGCATGGCTGTGTTCCAATAAAACTTTATTTAGGGACACTACAATTGAAATGTCATGTAATTTTTACATGTCACTAAAATGGTCTTTTAATTTTTCCATTGTTTTAAATTGTAATTATTTAGCTCACTGGTCATACAAAAACAGGCAGCAGGCCATATTTGACCCCCGGGAAGCAGTATGCAGACCCCTAATATGCACAGACATGTGCAGTATGTATGGTAAAATTTGAGAAACTTCAGGTTTCTGTAGGAAAAAGCATTTTATGTAATTGGAAATGTCAGGGACACATCTGTTATGAAATGATTTAAGCCAAGTTGACTGCATAATCAATGGATAAGTTTTTATTGGTAGATGTGATAGCCAATATTATTTTGATGTAGGTGAGGGCTATAGGTCTCCACCTCCATGTCCAATAGGCAGGTTATAGAGACAGCAAGTATCACACCAGATTCTGTGTATAAATAAACATCAATTAGCAAGTGGCACAAGTGCAGTTATGCAGTCTATTTTTGCAATCTCAGTGCAGTCTCACTTAGGCACCTAACACCTTGCATAAAATGCACATTAGAGAAAGACGATATTCTACAGACAAGATTTAGACAATCTAGGAATTAGGTGATAGAATTTCCTGTTAATGGCAAAACCCAAGACATAAAAGAACACTAGGCTAAGAATGTCACTCCAAGGGTATAAGTTATAGGGTGACCCTATTTATATACATGTAATTGCCCAGGTATTTATGGTATTTCTAGTGAGTCTATATGTCTTGAATATCTCTTATATGACCAATGAAAAGCCATTTCTATTATCTCTTATGCTAATTAACAAAACCTCTAGTGCTGATAGATTAAAATATGGGGTGGGCTGATAAATTTTGCCTCTTCCGTAATATTTTTGTTTCACTAGATATATCTGGTTATAATTGGTTCTGTGTAGTCACATGGTATTTCCCCTCCATCATTCTTAAACTTGCACATACAGATGCTTACATTTTTCACCCAGTGCACATCAAAATGGAAGAATGTTCGACGCTTGATTCAAACAGTATGCTGTTATTGAATTCTTTACAGTGGAAAAAGTTCCTCCCATTTTTTTGAAATTTTTAAAGAAGGAGGTGAGAACTTCTTAAAGAAGATCATGACAGGTGATGAAACTTGGGTCCATCATTACGACCCTGAGAACAAAAGGCAGCCATAAGGGATCACCTCAGCCAAAAAAATTCAAACTCAGGCTTTGGCTGGGAAAGTGATCCCTCATAGTTAAAAATGCTCCTGGTAGTTGCTTCTGGAATACAGGCTTCTGATTAGCATCCTTCAAATACTAACCAACCACATATGGAATGAGCCTGCTTAGGAACCATCAAATATAAGCTAATATTTAGGTGTAGATTAAAACTTACATACACATCACAATTTCTATGCTCAAATATTTGAAAATAATTTACAGACACTATAATACTCTTCTAGAGACAACTCCTGACAGGGTAGAAAGACAGAAATGAGCAGCAGGAGGGAATTCCCGGTTAGGGAGCCCCTTACAGCTGCACCTACTTGGGTCAAGGGCCCTTACAGGTGCTCTCACTTGGGGCACAAACGCCATGTTTGCTCAGCAGGATAGCAGGCCCACACATGCCCCTATCAAGGAGACATGCTGTTAGAAGAAAAATGCCAGAGAGGGAGGCAAAATATCCCACTTATCAGAACTGTTTCTCAGGGCCATTTTAATGAGCTCAGGCCACCTTGGGAACAAGAACGGGGGATGGGACATGGCGAATGGGAAAATAAGAGATACTAGCGAGGGAGTGGGGGAGACCATTGTACCCATGGAAATAAAAGCCTTCACACAACGTAAGGGGCTGTTTTTCCCTCTCTTGGGACAGCCCACTCCTTAATCTTTGGAGTGTCTCTACTTTGCTAATAAACTTCTTAGTATTCTATGCTTACACAAACTCTGTGTCTCTACTGCATTCTTTCCCTGGAGAAGACAAGAACTGAGGTGCAATCGTCTCACGTGGCAACACCACTACAGCAAAATCACTGATTCCCTTTCCCTTCCCAGTCTATCCACTGCAAGCTGAGAAGAGGCCTCTTTCTGCACCCGGTGAGTTTGGTTATTCACTGAAAGGGGCAAGGAAAAGATTGGGTGGGAGCAAAGACGGCCGTTTTAAGAATCACAGGTGTGAAATCTCTGAAGACGGGGTTTTCCTTAAGTAGAAACGTCTGGGGCTTTTACCACGTCTGATGCGCCAGTTCAAGATGGTGGCGGAGCATGCGAACGCCCTTCCTCCTCCAAACCCAATGCATTGTCTGCTACATATGAAGCAATTTCCTCTAGGATAAAAAAGCACAACACAACGAAACAAAACAAAAACCTAAAAAGTGCTGCGCATTGGGTGAACTAGAGACGGCCATACCGAAGCAGGTAGAAGAGGGTGAAACAAGTCTCGCCGGAGACTCCGCCCCAGCTGCAGTGAAGGAGACAGGAGGGAACTCAGGACGCCAGACCTCCTGAGGAGCCCAGGGTGTGCACCTTACAGCTGGCACCCCCAACTTTTAAGGCCTACCCCTGAGAGCCAACCCCCCAAACATCTAGCTTTGAAAACCAATGGGATTCCCATCCGGGAGACCCACACGGCTATAACGGACTGATAAACGTCTCTTAAAGGGGCTTAACTGCCCCAGGCCTCACCCACCTCAGGGCTCAGCGCTGAAGCTGCCGCTGGAGACGCCTGCCGCTCTCGGGGAGAAGCTCCTGGGCTTGTCTTGGAGCGTCCGCCTGAGACTCACAGTTGGAGGCCTGCTTCTGTGCTCTCTGGACCGAGACCGGTGAGTACAATCTCTGTTTTCTCCCATGCCTTGCAGTTTTTTTCTTTCTTTCTTTCTTTCCCGGTAGGCGCCATCTTCCTGTGCTCCACTGCCTTGCTTCAGAGCGCCGGTATCTCCCAGTGCGATTTTACGTCTAGTGCGCGGGGTTTTGCCGCAGCCCCCAGGGGACACCTCTGTCTCCTGACTCTGGTGGCCAGTGGGGCTTACGCTCCTGGGCCCCGCAGGCCTGTAACCAATGGACCAAACATCAAGCAGACTGCCATTCCCCTTATAGGGGCTTTGCTTTATATCTGGCTCTCTGTGGAATAGAACAAGTTTTGCACTTTCTCTCTCCTTTCCTGACCCTGAAATGCTACTGAGGTTTGTTTAAAAAAAAAAAAACAAAACAAACTTTTTTTAAAGCTTTGTAAAGTAGGAGTCAGTGGGTGAAAATAACAAAAGGATTATTGCTACATTTCAAATCACAATAAAACTAATTCTGTGATGGAATTGTGGGTGATTCTACCTTTCTATATTTTTAAAAATATTGTCTGCAGTATGGGATTAATTAGAATATTATCAGACTGTGATCCTTCTTAGTGCTTCTCTACAACCACATCTTTACAATTTTATTTATGAATTTGTAGAATATGTAAAACATAACCAAAATTAAATGTACTTCATGGCTAATCTTGTCTCACCTATCTGTAAGTTCAAGTACATGATGATTACCTCATTATGTCTTCTCACCCCAGGCAATGCCTCCAAACTTTAATGTGAAGATGTTATTGTAGTCCACCCAAGCGTTTATATTGTGAAATAATATAATTTTTATACCCCTACTTTTTATAGTTGGGGCATTATACAAATTATTTTGAAATAATGTACATAGGTAGGTTATATTATCTATAGATTTTATTTCAAGATGGTAATTGTGAGAGTGCAAAATATTTGTTTTTAAAGGGGGATTGGGTCTGATAGCATTGAGCCTTATCGATTTAGACTGGTGGGGAGAGTCAAGGCTGCACTGACCAGTTAAGGATCATTAAATATGTGAAGTATTTTAACAGTGGAGTTTATGTAATAATCACTGCCACTTTATATAGTGCTTGCTAATATGCCAGGAAATCTTTCTATCTAAGTTAACTTCTTTAATGCTCATAACAGCCCCAGGAGGTCAGTAGGAACTATCATTCTCACCATCTCATAAATGAGAAAATGGGGGTCCCAGAGGTGAAGTAATTTGCCCAAGGCACATAACTAATTAGAGCCATAGCTGGGATTCAAACCCTGACAGTAAGGCTACAAAGTCAATTCTCTTAACCACTGCATTTGATTGCTTTTTTATGAACCATAATTCACTGAACACAAAGGAAGGAAAATAAAGCATATTGGCAGATATGTAGGTAATAAGTTTAAAGAAAAAATGGATATGAAAATTGTGCTTTTTAGATACTAGTTGAGCTGAGTTGGTGGTAGGGTGAAAAGAAAACATTTAAAGTACATCCCCCCACCCTCACCCCCTTGTAGGAGCTCAATAAATATTTGTTGAGTAAGTAAATGAAATACTTTCTAGAGTTGGCTGCAGTCACCTTTAAAATAATGGAGAATAAAATTATGGAAGATTCTCAAGGTTAACAAAGCAAGCAAGACAAAATTTGGGCATTTGTACTATACAAAGGACTCTAACCAGGTGCATTTGTGAAGTGTAGCACACCTGGCCAGGAGGCCTTAACAAGATAAATTCCATATGGGAGTTGCTTAATTTACCCACTCAGTACTACAGAATTTTAACTACAGTTGTTAATTAGGGTACATCTGGTTCAAATATTCATCCTGACACTACCTGATCAGGGCTGGAGTAGAAGGGTTGTTTTTTTGTTTGTTTGTTTGTTTAAACAAAATTTTGAATATATTGACAATTCACATTAGGTAATGAACCATACATATCATAGTAAAGAGTTAGCTTAAGTATGGAGACAGCTTTACTCCAATTCCTCCTGAACGGGAGTTGGCAGAACTGTTAATTGAGCAACAGTGCCAGGAATCACCTTTGTCCTGGTCTTACTGAGAGTCCTCTTTGGTTCATCCTTTAATCTTCTGTACTGTCCGTCATAAGTCTGACCATTTTCCTTTGCTTCGGTCTGCAACTGGCCAACATTTCAAAGTTCAAACTTTGATTACAATTTTTTTTTTTTTTTGTCAACTACATTTCTATGGCTCTAGCTATTGCATAGGTTGCTATAAAGCAGGGACTTCAGGAGGTTTATTTCCTTCATTTTCTTTCATATTCTATACAGTCCATTCCTAGGTAAAGCAAATCTACTTAATACCTTGGTCATCTTTGTTTGCGGTGTGATACAGTACAAATAGAAGATTTTGACCTTTGGCCATGTTATTGGGATTCCACTTCTAAGCCACAGAATAAAGAAAATCATATGTGTGATAACTCTCAATTCTACAAAGGATGGTAGATTAATAAAATAACATTTTAGATACAAAGGGGAGAGATTAATTTATTACATACAATAAATGACTGAGGATGATATTAGTGTTTAATTATCTCATTAGACTTGTTAAGGAGAACTCTAAAAGCCCACCATTGACCAGCAATTTTTACCTAGTTGCTTACTAAACAGCCATCTTGGCTATTGCTTCATGGATACTAGGAATTAGTTTTAGAATTGCACCATTGGGTCCAGTTGAACATTGCTTCATCTCTCAATATTCTTATGGCTGACATGGACTTGTTCCCCAGTGCTTGATTTGCTAAGTTAACTACTTTGATGGGATTTTTAGTTAACTTCCTGCTTTTGACTATTAACTTCATATTTTACTTCCAGTAAACCCTTTTGCCATTTGAGGTTAATAATGAGTAGTACTCTTCATCTTTGACATGTTTCAGAACCCTTCCATAACAGTGTGCTAAAATAAAAACTCGTGGGGAACTCATGCCAGGTGTGGTTTTGAGCTTGGCTTTGTCTTGTGTAGGAGTCTTCTTGATGCAGTCAAAGGCTGTGGTTCCAAGTTACTTCTTATGAAAGATGAATCCCTAGCATGCTTTTAGAAAAGTGTTTTCTTTCTAGTTTTTATAAATACCTTTTTGTTAGGTGCTCACTTTTATATGTATCATGCCCTTTATTGTCACAATATTGTGAGGGAGAAAATAACTCCTTAAAGAAGAAGAAACCAAATCTCCATGGTTAAACTTTAAGTCATTTTTTATAGACCTTTAACTTTCCTATATGTCATCATATTCTGTCTACCCTACCTTTATAGTGATTCTCAATTTTATCCCTTCATTTCTA
>PVJL010004801.1:0-121313 GCA_004026885.1 Lyroderma lyra
TGTCATTTAATTATGTCAGGAAGCTCTTGAGCAAGGTTCTTGGGTTATTATGGTCCCTGCTTCACAAATGGAGAAACCGAGGCAGCGTGAGGGGGCAGGAAGCCCATGCATGGATCCTGAGTCCCCACGCTCCTGGTGATTAGCCCCGTGTCCTTGCTCTTGCACTGTCCATTTTGCAGTCTGGTAGTTGGGGCTCATGGTATGACCATCCCATGGGAGTCGTGAGACCCACATGTGCGCCTGTGTCATTGCCTGTGTACAGGTGCATCTGTGTACACGCGTATGATATTTTGCTTAACACTTGGAGCAGGGTGCATGTCAGTGATTCCTTAGGCCAGACTTGACCACGGTGATGTCACCCCATCACATGTCTCTGTTGCAAGTTATGGGGTACATTTGTGCCAGTGCTGTTTGTGTTTGAAGCATTTCCAGTGATACATGTAGGAGAAGCATGTACTTACTGTCAGGGATCCCAGACACAGAGGCAGTCATTGACAGGCTCTGATGCTCACAGGCATGCCGAGGAACCACGCTGAGGGACCTTCAGTCCCTGGGGGTTCTACTTGGAAGTTGAATTAAACCCAGCTTGTGAGATTTTCTCAACAGTTTACCCTTTGTTTTCCCATCCTTTAAAGTATTTTTTTCACATGGACCCTGGGGCTTTATTTTGCATGGATTATTTTTAAATCACTTCTTGTTAACCATGCGGTAACTCTGAATATTTGAGCATAATTTAAAAGGGACAACGATTCCATGATTGATTGCATCAGGACTCGGCGCTCCAATTTGGACGTGTGCCCCAGTCCACCCCCAGAGCCCTGCACTAAACACCCTCACAGACGTGCAAAGTGGGGACACACGAACCTGGGTGTGGCTGCTTGTGCAGCACTCTATAACAGTGCATTCCTGTGCGTGTGACTCTCCTGACGACACCTGGACAGCATGGCTTCAAAAGCCAGTCAGGGCCCTCCCTACCCGTGCCAAAAACACCTTCCTGAGCGCGGGCTCGCATTTTACGTCTAATTTAGTCAGCGTGGGCCCCGGGGTCAGTGCCCTTCAGGATCATGTCAGTGTCCTCATGGTTAGATGCCCACGTCCTGGCACCTCCCCCAGGAGGACTGGATGTAAATGCTCTATACGGAGCCTGCATGTGCGGTGAATGTTAGCATTTGTAGTTACCACTACGCTTTGTTTCCTAAAGGTTCTCTGCAGGTGGATTTTAAGTGTGAAGAAGAACTACCGGAAGAACGTTGCTTACCATAATTGGAGGCACGCCTTTAATACCGCTCAGTGCATGTTTGCTGCCCTCAAGGCTGGCAAAATTCAGGTACTTTTCAGGGCCATTTACATATCTAAGACCTTTCGTTGCGTTAGTAGTAAATTTTACAGCATGTTCTTTCAAGTTTTTTTTAAAATGTGCACTAATGATAATTGAGAATAATATTTACTACAAGTTCAAAATAAATTATATTTTAATGCAAAAAGGCTAGCATGAAAAAATACTTAAGTTGCTAACTTTGATATATAATGTATATGACATGTTAAAATCATTTTTAAATAACTTCATTCTAAATATAAATAATGCTTGGGAAATAAATATTCCCTCTAGAGGAAAACTCCACAGTATGGAAAAAGTATCAGATTTCTCATCTTCACATTCATCCTGCTCAGAAACCATTCAGGTCCTGAACTTAGCTTTGCAGACATGTCCTAGGTCCTCCTCACGGGTCTTCTTGAGCCTTCCGCTGATTTGATAAGTAGTTTCACGCAAAGGGTTTGGCTTCACACACAGTGACCAGAGAAACTTTACAAGGAAGATCAGTGCAGAGAGGGTTCAGGCAGTTTGTCCCTTTCCAGGTCAGATTTTATGCATACCTGTCCTTAGCTTCTCAGTTCAGGGGGAGCACCAGTTGTTCTAGGTGAGTGATTCCAGGCATCCACCATACAATTTCCTCATCCAGAGCGTCCAAGCTTTAAAGGAAATTAATTCTAAAAATGTTATTCTCAGTCTCCCCCTTCCTCGTGCACATTTTGAGTGGCTAGAGCTAGAAGAGATTGCCACACATCGTCATGCTGTCCTGCTGCAGCCAACACTTACACAAAGCAGGATGAACTTAGTTTGGGGTATAGAACAGTCATAAGGATTGTACCCCTTGCTTTTTGTGAAGAATAACAAAATGCCGATTTTTGTTTATGTTATAAATATGCCATTCAGACTGTGGAGAGTTCCCGCAGAATAGAGCTGATAGGAATTTCAACTTGTGTCTCCTTAGTAAGAAGGAACAGTCACGTAGAGAATGCAAATAGAAGATACTTTGAGCCAGCCGGTGACTGGCTTTGGGTACAGTGTGCAGCTTTTTAAAGCCCAATTTTCATTCCCAATCTTCTTTCGTTTGCTCTGCTCAGTATTCACGTTGCCTGTGGTGCCCAGAGGATACTGCTGCTCATAGCAGACAGCGAAGGCAGCAGAACAGTCAGAGAGGCCTCGGTCCCTGAAAGTAGATTTTGATTATTGCACATACACACGCAGGCCATTGAGAAGCAGCCACAGTTGCTGTAGGGATTGACTGACTGAGGCACTTGGGCTTCTCCTGCTGACAAGTGACACTTGCAGTGACCCCTGTTTCGCTTCTGTGCGGAATGGGATTCCAACCCAAGTCCTCCCTCTGTGACTAAAATAAAGAAGCGCAGGAGTAACACCTGAGAAAGGGTCCGTGAGGCTGAGGAGAGGGGTCCCAGCCCTTCCCCAGCGCGCCCTCTCTCCCTCTCCCCCCAGAGCAAGCTGACGGACCTGGAGGTGCTCGCCCTGCTCATCGCCGCCCTCAGCCACGACCTGGACCACCGCGGCGTGAACAACTCCTACATCCAGCGGTGAGGCGCCCTCCCCAAGCGAGGCCGGGTTTCCTTTCCCCTGCAGGCTCGTCTCTGTGGAGGCTGCGGCCGCAGCAGAACGCGGTGGTACAGCGTTTCAGTTGGTCAGGGCCCCGTCACACACTCTGGTTTTAAAAGGAAATGGAAAAAACGACGCAGCTCCGTGTTCTGGCCTGAACTTCAAACCGTGTGCGCGTTGACTCTTACTGCACGAGGTAACCACTACCAAGAGTTCTGCTTTAGTCTTTGTGCAGCCAGCTCATGAGCGTCGTTACAAACTAGTAGACTAGCCCACACAAGGCCGGATCTCACCCTGGAACAGCTAAGGTGGCATCTCGACGGGCTCAGCTCGGTCCTGGCACTCAGTGGGTGCTCGGAGGGGGCGGGGCCACTCGGTGCTGGATTCAGATCCTCCCTCTCACACGCTTCCCGGTGAGCCTGGGCAGGCAGCTCCTCTCCCTGCTCCTGTTTCCTGGTTTGTAAACCGGAGGGAATTGCATACCTGCCTCAGAGGGTTGATGCGAGTTTGAAGACCTAACAGGTCAACACCAGGTAGAAAGCCTGGGACGTGTTGAAGTGTTGAATGAATCTCAGTAGCAGTGCTCGTGACGGTCCTGTAATCGCCACCAGCCTGCCTTTCAGCTGAGTCTGAGAGTAAGACACTAGCTCTTCAGACAAGCACTCCAGGCCCTTCTACAGACCTTGCTTTGTGACATCCGCAGTGACAAATGATTAAAAGTGACGTCACTTTCCATCAGAATTTTGAGCCACTGGGATATTTTTATTTTCTTGTAGCAACTTCGTGGACAGCCTACATTTTCATGGCAAAATCGCGTAGTCCTGAGCAATTTTTTTAAGTATGCAAGTGATTCAACCACTGGGTAGATTTCTTAAGGAAATTCCAGATGGCTGATATCTTGAGGGAATTTCAGAAAACTCCTAATCACACTCCCTTTATCTAAATAAATAGAAAACTTCATGTAAAAAGAATTGTAGTGATGGAGCAGCCGTGTCCTCTGCTGACCTCTGATGGGAACAGAGAGCAAGATCTCCCCGGTTGTCAGAGGCTGGCGATGTCCTCCTTCAAGTCCAACACTTTGGAGAACTGACCAGGTGACATAGCCTTTGTCCCCCGTGCTTTGCCACATGATGGGATCCTGAGCCTCACGTAGACATGGGAGTAGTCATGGAAGGCAGCAAGGACATGAGAAGACGTGCGGGGCCCGGAGTCCAGCACCGCCTGAAGACCAAGGCCGCACTGCCGCCGCCCCTCCCGACCTCGGGACCGACGGTAACGTTCGAGTGCGGGGTGCTCCGAGACGCCATGCCGCCCTGCTGGAGAGGGAAAAAACAGCTATTTTTTCCTTTGTTTATTTAAAAATAATTGCCCAGCAAAAAACATCTGGAGAAACGTCATTGTCTCTTAAGAAAAAGTCCTGGGAAAAGTCATGGACTGTAGGAGCTGGCTCTCACACGCTGCAGGGCGACTTCCCCTAAATCACAGTGACTTTTTTTTTAAAGTGAGGGAGTGTCAGAGTTTCATTTCCTCCCACATCCCTGTGGTTTGATACAGGAAACCAAGAATTTTGGGGGGAATGTTTCTTTTTTTCTTTCCTTAGTGGTAAATTTTTTAACCAGGGGCTCTTGGGAGAATAATAACGCCGTGAACATTGCCACTTGAAGAACTCACTTCTAGAAGGTCTGCTGTGTCCAGATGTCGTCAGGTAGTCAGACACTATGGACAGAAAACCAAAATAATGAAGGAAGGCACAGAAATAAAAGCAACGCCTCAAAAGGTGAAAAAGAGGCTCACGTAGCGGCAGCGTGAGAAGCCGAACTTCTGTCATGAGTTCTTCCTGGTCATCCTTTCAGAAAGTTAATTCGGGGAGCTGGGCTCTGCTTTATCGATGGACCCTTTGATTCCGTCCTTGATTGGGAGGACGGCCATGCGAGGAGGACTTGTGTGCCTGGGAGGTACCAGGGCAGCGTCCGCCCCGTACTTCTGTGTCACGGGGTGGGCGAAGGGGACAGTGCCTTGATACACACTGAACATTTTAACAGCAGGCCGCACTAGGAACCAACGGCTGAAGTACAGACAGTGGCCAGAGGCAGCACGTGCTGACACATGGCTTAGCTAGAGAAGTGTCCTGCAGTTTGTGAATGAAGACCGTCATCGATAGGTTCATTTGGCTCCATTCAGCTCTGGTGTCTTCTAAAATGATGCAGTGAAGTCGTCCTACATTTTAGGCGGAGGGGTAATGGCCAGTCACGAGGGCACTTTGCTGGGCCCACGGATTGGACTGGCAGAAAGGGAGCCGGTCCCTGTTAGGGGTTTGCATGGCCTCCTGAGACAGCAGTGACCAATGCCAGGAGGTACCATGTAAGCCCGGAGTTGTTTCTGATGTGAGCTGTCAGTGTCCAGCAGAGAAGGGCCAGCAGAGCCCATGTCCACTGTGAGTGGAGGAAGTGACGCCAACGGGGTCATGACACATGGGTGGTACTTGAGAATGAAGAAGACATTCCAGAATCACCGGGAGGTGGGCCTTTCCCTAGGACCATGAGGACGGCCCGTTGACGGGGGTCGAGCTCACTGACCAGGCAGAAGTGGGAGGTGCCCGGGCGGGAGCTCACACACCGTGGAGCGCGCTCTGAAACCCGCGGCGCGTGTCGGGTTTGCCGTAGGAGGCAAGGCGCCTGGGCAGTGGGTGGCCGTGACCCTGTTTAGGAAGAAGAGTCTGAAAGGAGGGTGCAGGGAAGGGGGCGCGGACGGCACGTCGCTGGCGGGAGGGGTTTTACGTTCACATTGAATGCCTAGTTATTAATACATGCCTGGAGGAGAGAGACCGTGCCCCCTGGGCTATGGCATTGGGACAACGTGGGTGCCACTGTCTCCGTCCCCACCCCCCACTCTCCTCGCCCACGTCGCAGCCCCATCCGCTCAGGCACACGGGGACTCGCCAGCCTTCAGCCCTATTCCACAGGAAGAGGCGAGCGGGGACATTTGTTCCAGATTTAAGCTAATAACTGTTTTGAAAGTGAAAACCTCCTGTTGGCACACCTCTGGCGGGGATGCTTTTCCTGTTCAGAGAAGTGTGTCCTCCTTCCTCCGACCATGTCCATCAATAGCAAAAGCCACGCGGCCGTCCGCACTTGGCGCCGGCGGGCACGTCGGCGTGTGAGAGCTCCTGGGCGCTGTGTCCGCACACCCCCGCCCCCGGAGCTGCCCTCACGCCCCTCAGCAGAAGGTGAGAAAGTGGGCTTGGCTCGGGCAGTGCTGTGAAACCGCCTCCTCAGTGAACCGGGGAAGGAATGGCCAACGCTGGCTTGTAGAAGCTGACCGTGTTCTCTGCTTCTTCCCTTTCTCGACGTCGCGTGTCCAGAAGCGAGCACCCGCTGGCCCAGCTCTACTGCCACTCCACCATGGAGCACCACCACTTCGACCAGTGCCTCATGGTGCTCAACAGCCCGGTGAGTGGCGGGGCTGGGGCGGGGCCGGGCCGGGGCGGGGCCGGGCTGGGGCGGGCCATAGTCTCTTCAGGTTCTGGCTTTCTGCCCAGCACCGTAATTTGTGAGTGTGCTTTCGGCAAAGCCGAACCCGGAGGTCCTCACAGCCTCACTTCTCTAGACAACCAGCTCGCCCCAGTGCTGCCCCCCACGGGAAGTCTGGGGACTCGCCACCACTAGGGTATTCCAGGTTATTGCAAATTAGAAACAAGCAACACTGGTGTTCTGTGGCTCTCCGTCAGTTCTGTGTTTTTTGGAGCTCTCAGGTTTGCTGTCACAGGCAGTACCTTTTCCTCTTTTTATGGAAACGTCTGACCGTGAACAAACTGTTAAGGAATGTAACCCAAATGTTACTGGGTTTAAGCTTCACCCCTCTGTTCTTCACGTCCATTCATGTGCTCTGATTTTTTTCCAAGTCGCACTTGCACTTAACGGGCCCGAAGCAGAAAGCTGTGCAGTCGGGTCTTAGGCCTGGGCTGAGGTCTCAGGTGAGCAGGAGCGGGCAGAGCACACGTCGTAAACAGACGCCTGTTAGGAAGCTGTGTTTTCTCGTAGGACAGGGTGGGGGTGGGGTACGGAGGAGAAACGTTACCGCTTGGTAGCCACCGTAAGTCCCCAGGAGCCCCCATGTGCGTGAGCTCAGACTCCTAGGCACGTGTTTGAGAATGGTGGTCAGCAGCTTCTCCGGGTGGAGTGCTAACACTGGGCTTCTTTCCTTTTCTAAAGGGCAATCAGATTCTCAGTGGCCTCTCCATTGAAGAATATAAGACCACGTTGAAAATGATCAAGCAAGCGATTTTAGCTACAGACCTAGCCGTGTACATTAAGTAAGTTGCAAGAAATACTCTGAGATAAGTAGGCCTTGGAGCGTGTGCATTGTCTCGAACTTTTAGAATTCGCACTGGGAAACGTTTAGAGTGCCAGGACACATGTTCTGGCAGAGCTGTCATCGGACTGTGGAGCGGTTTCCTAAAGGAAGCCTGAGCAGTCTCTGGACTTCCTTGGTGCTAGAAATGACAGGATGCAGAGTTATTTCAGAGGTCCCGCCACTGCTCTGCTCTGTCTGAGCCACATATGAAGCAGAGCACCAGCTCGAGGTTGGTCCCAGCAGCTGCCCAGTCTGAGGACCACACAGGCCTTTGCTGTGCGTCCGTCCCTCCACTTCCCCAGCTTCTGACCACTTCACCTTTCCAGGCTACGTGGGCCTCGCTTCTGAACCCTCCAAAACCCGCATGTCATGCTGAGTGCTTAGTCCCACACAGTGCGTTTTCCCACATAAGTTCTCCTGTTCATCAAGTGTTGGTGGCTAGATTTTAAAAGGACTTGTGTCTGTGACTTCTCAAGACGACAGTCCTGGACACACATGCAGGCGGTCACACTGCACAGTGGGGGTGAGCTCCCAGGATGAGGACAGTGCTGGGCACACATGCAGGTGGTCACTGAGTACGGGGGATCAGCTCTCAGCCAGGGTTCTTGTCTGTCTTTAACAACTTCATGCTGCCACAGTGACCATCGGGGACTTTTCTTACCTTGTGTCATAATATAGGAGTGTTAGGAAATTAAACTGAAACCACAGAGATCTCATTTCTTAAATCATTCCTGGTGTCACCTTTTAACTTCATATTGTTTAATATCCTTAGAATTGTGTTCAGAAATTGAAGTGACCATTACTGATTATCTATACTAGGTGAGGTTTGATGTTTCACCCAAAGAAAATGGTACAAGGGGGAAACTGAGGTATTAAAGAATTTTAAATGATGGTTCTAAGATGAGTAAAAAGCATGAGAAGATTTTCTCTAAAACTGACTCTGGGGTTCTTTGTACATCAAAAGGATACGAGTCTGGGGACTCCTCATAACTACCCAATATTTTTCTTTATTTTCAAGGAGGCGAGGAGAATTTTTCGAACTTATAAGAAAAAACCAGTTCAACTTAGAAGACCCTCACCAAAAGGAGTTGTTTTTGTAAGTAGGCTCACTGTCCTTGAAGCCCAAGTTTTGCTCCCCGGTTCATTTGATCTCTATCAGACTTGACTGCAATCTTTTGTTCCAATGTGATAATCTCAGACACTGTCAGGATTCTCCAGGCTTATACACAGGGCTGACTGTGAGTATTTCATAGAAAAGAAATGTGTTTGCAAATTCAGTTGACTAAGTCACTCCTGTGTCCCAAAAGTCACTTTAAAATGCGGTGGAACCCTGTCTGTGCCTGGCTCCTGAGTTCCATTGTGCACGGTCCCAGTTCTTGGGAGTGGAGGAGCTGGAAATCACACCCTGGAGATGGGGCGCAGGGAGGTGGCCAGGAAGCGTTCACTTCTCTGGAACGATGGCCGAGTGGCACCGTGAGAACGGCGGCGCTCGCAGGAGTCTGTCCCCTCCCCAGAACCCTGCCCCGGGTCCCCTTGTCATCACTGGGGGGAGAACATCAGCATCTCATAGATTGTTACTTAACATGCAGAGATGCAGATACAGGGGACCAGCACGCAGACGCCCACTGTCTGCCCTCTGTCGTCATGCTTCCGTCACAGTCCCTGCACGCTGTCCTGTGCAGTGCCTTAGACGAGCGTCCATGCAGGCATGCTCTTGTGACTAGAGAAGGGCTGTTCTCAGCGACCAAGTCCCGCCATCCTAGGTGCGTGCCACCGGCACCCTGTGGCCGCTGCAGCCTCCACTGTGTGGATGGGCACGAGGCTCCTGGGGGCGCAGCCTGTGCTAGGGGGCGAACAGCGGCGGAACCCGATGTCGTCAGGGAGACTGCATGGTTGGGCAGGCTTTCCGAGAGGGCCAAGTGATAGATAGGCCTTTACACGGCGTCTGTCTGTATCACAGCGACGGCCTCTTTGCCTGTTTCTTCCAAGAAATTAAAAGATTTAAAGGGCAGGTGTGTGGGTCGGGCGTGGGAAGACGCTGCGCAGAAGCACCTCTTCATGCAGCAGTCACAGTCCTGAGTCTTGCAGCGCCTCGTCACAGAGCTCAGGCCAGCGGAGGGTGCCGAGGGCACGGTCCGGCTTTCTCTCTCGTCCGCGGACACTGTGTGATGACCAGAGGTCTGCACGTGGGGTTGCTGCCCCTGGCAGTGCGTGGGGAGCAGCCACCACAGTTCTGGGGCTCAGCACCCCAGGGTAGCTGAGGTTATCCTTTCAGGGGCAGGTATCAGTGAGCAGTGTGTCGTGGTCACACTGCCACTGAGAACAGAATACCAGCGTGAAAAAACAGTGACAGCAGGCGAGGTTTTGCCCAGATGTTCATACTCTCTCCTGTGCCATCGGGTTCTACATGAGGCAGTTTGAGGGCCCATTCCAGCAGTTTGCTGGGTACCTGGGACCCCCCAATGTCCCAGCATCAGTCTTTCTGTCTCCTTAATCTTTATAAACTGCCATCCCTGTAAGTTGCAGGGTTTTCACTTAGCTTTCCTACTGTAACAATTGACTGAGGTTATAAAACGTAAACAGGACTGTTGGGCCTTTTCTCCCTAACAGAGCGATGCTGATGACGGCGTGTGACCTCTCTGCAATCACAAAACCCTGGCCCATTCAACAACGGGTATGTCGCCTAGGGACAATAGAAGCAACTATTAAAAAGTCAAAATAAGAAAATTCTTTTAAAGGTAGCTTCTGAAGTATCTGTGGAACTTTTAATTTTTAAGTAGTATTAAAAGAACGTAATTGGGCATGAACAAGTTTTCTTTTTTGGAGGATTCATTAGCACTTAATACTTTTTAAGATATATGAAGAGGATATCTATATTAACACACCCAAACTCTAGCTGCTGGTCCGTTTTAGTTCCAGAACCCTTCTGGCTCACTTAGGGATGTGTATGGGACATCCTTTTAATAAGGGAAGAGGGGGCACTGTGTTTTCATCTGTCCCTTCTTTCTTCTGAATCAGACCCTTAAAAGCTAGAGCGATGAGGTTGGGGTCCAGACATACAAAGCAATAGCATAAAGCCTCTACAATGAACATGGTTGGGGGTGAGTGACCAAATTTGCATAGAACATTTAGTATACAGTAGAAATAGATCTGAAATAACTGGGGTAAAATAGACTTTTTACTAAATAATGTTAGGGTGATCTTCCCATCGCCATAGCCAGATAGCAGAAGACAAAATTGGATCTGCTCTGCACACTTACCTTCCAAATGGGGCACAGCGTTCAGCACAGAGAAGTAAAGCACGCGCGCACCAAATAAAGACATCTGTGGACTCTTCCGTAGCCTAGGAATGAGAAAACTGTCCTAACCACGGCTCAACATGCAAAAACAATAAAGGAAAAGAATGATAAATCTGAATCCATAAAAATGCAAACAAAGAAAAATTTTGCGTGGCAAAAACAGCCTAAGCAACGTAAGACAATGAAACAAACATTGGTAAAAAGATTCGCCATTTCCATTTGATAGTTATTATCTCTAACACTAAAGAACTTGTAAAAAATAAAGAAGAAAAGGGCCAACAACCAAAAAGTTGATAGGAAAAACAAGTATGAATGGCTCCTAATCATTTGAAAAACCTGAATCTTAAGAAAAAAATGAAAATTAAAACTACTCACACACACACACAAACTTGCACAGAAGCTCATAACAGCGTTATCCAAATAGCCAGACACTAGGAATGGCCTCAGCATCTGTGAACAGGAGACGGATAAACAGACTGTAGAACAGTGTTTATACCACGGGGAACCGCTCAGCGACAGAAGGTAATCACTGACACGCGTCACAGCAGGATTAGTGTCGTAAGCACTCCACCGAGCCAGGAGAGCCAGACACACAACAGTACGTCCTGTGATCTCACTGACATGAAGTTCTAGAATAGGCCAAAGCCATCTACTGGGAAAGAAAGCGTTGTGAGGGGAGGGCAGGAAGAAGGGGCAGGAACTGACTGGAATGTTCACGAGGGTTCACCTGGAATGGGACAAGTACTCCGTATCGTGGATATGTTACGTGTCTCATGCATTTGTCTACATACCGAACCGCAGACTTATGATCTCCGCAATTCACAGCTTGTAAATTCTACTTCATTCACAAAACACTGATGCTATTTCTCAGTTGTCCAAGTGTCAAAAGCCCAAAGTTGTCCAAGTGTCAAAAGCTCTGCTAGAGAAGCTGTGGGAAAACAAGGAATGCAAAACACTGCAACCCTCTGGAACTATGTAAATAAACACACTCCCCGTTACTTCTAGGACTCTCAGCCCGCAGATACACTGGTGAGGATATAAGAAGGGGTTTACACAAGGCTGCTCAATGGAGTGCTGTCTGTAAGAGCAGAGGCTGGGCCTGACCCCCGCATTCATCAGTAGGGTGCTAAGGAAACTCGTCCCTTTGCACAGCGAATCCCACGCCGCTGGAGAAGCAGGAGGCCTATCTGTGTCCCACTGTGGAGCAGGGGCCACGGGGCACTTTTAAATGGGGAAAATAAACCAGAAGGACTGACCACAATGAAGTTAGTGCCCTCTTTACAAGAGGGGCGAGCAGGACCGGAAGAGCTGGCGGAGCTGGACTCCTGGCACACATGCTCCGGCACCACGTAAACAGTTGTTACAATTATGAACCGAATTTAAAATGTCATTAAACTTGGATAGTAAAAAGGAACAACCCTGATTTTTGTTGCAGAACCACACAGAGAAGGAGTAGTTCATCCCACGTGACTGTAAAAGAGTAATTTGACCACATGTCTCTGGCGGGACGTACCTTCAACACAGAAGGGCCCGCAGAACCGTTTTCAGTGACCACGGTACCAGTGGCAGTGCTGTACCGGTGCTCAGTCACGGGTGCAGGCGACGTCGGATAAAAGCCAAGAGGCAACGGGGTCAGTGGTGTTGACGACGAGAGTGTTCAGCGTGAGTGGAAGGGAAAGGTTGGATGTGGACGAGCTTAGACAGAAACCCCACGCCCCCTCCCCTCACAGGGCCCGACGAACCAACCTGGGGCCCAGATGGACGTCTCCCCCCACCTCTGATGAAAGGACGTGGGCTCCACAAAGTCACGGCTGATTGCGGACCCGAGGCAGGAAGCGTGGAGCGGGGCCCGGAACGGCCCGCAGCAGGAAGCAGGAGCCGGCGAAGCCCGCGGCTCACGCCCAGAGGACCTGCCGAGGGAGGCCCCGGCCAGCACAGAGTGGCTTCCGCGTCCGGCGGGACCGACGCCCACTGTGTCCGTTCACACCCGAGTGCAAAGTAATGACAGCAAACCCAAACCTCCCTGCTCATCCTGGGTAGATGCTTTGCTGAAGAACCAAGTTACTTTTTTAAATGGTAATTAAAGTCTAGCATTTCGCCTGCTTTTTAAAAAACTAGGAATTGTACTTTGGATAAGTGAATAATTCACATGGGGAATCATTTTATTCCAACAACTAAAGGAAAAAGGAGTGGCTGTTGAATGTCCCTCAGTGACTGGGTCCAACACGGGCTGTGAACCGTGGTTAACGTCGCAGCAGGAGACGGCACAGCCCTCGGCAAAAGGAAGCACGCGGCGCGGCCTGCGAGGTCATCACAGCAAAGAGACGAGGCGGGAAGTGCAGACCTCGGCCTCCACCAGCCTTACGATGACGTCACCGCACGGAGGCCCAGGGCGCCCAGGGATGCACCTTACGTCCCAGACAGTGGGAAACTGCAGGATGAACGACAGATTATACAGAAAAGCTGAAGCGACAGCAGGGTCCTGTAGGCCAAACCAAATCAGAAAAAGCAGGCAGCCTGTCAATCAGTTGCAGTCCACACACCAGTTGGACCCCGTGCGCCTCGCAGCCCCGGGCGTGACGCTCCTGCTGAGCTGGAGGGGACGTGCTGTCACAGAAGTCACAGACTCCAGCCTTGTAGGCGGGCACACGTGAAAAAGAAGACGACACGCAGGCTCTAGTCCTCACTATGACTTAATTCTCATTTTACCAAAGCTGTTGAAAGCTCCAGATCTGAGGTTGCATTGCCTTCCCCCAGTCTTTCGGCGGAGTGCCACACCCCATCTGTTCCTTCTTTCAGATAGCAGAGCTCGTAGCGACGGAGTTTTTTGACCAAGGAGACAGAGAGAGAAGAGAACTCAACATAGAGCCCGCGGTGAGTACGAGACCTGGGAGGAGTGTCAGACCTTGGATGGTAACTTCTTTTTATGCTTCCACGAGCCCTTTCCTTGCAGATGCAATGTCTCATCTTACTCTTGGAAACGTTTTTCTTATTAGAAATATGCATGTTTATTACGGAAAGCATACTGGGTGGTCATGTTGTTCCTACTTTTTGTAATTTGCTTTTTCCGTTTAAATACCAGAAGCCACGTTTCATTCTAATACATGCTCTTCTGGGCACTGTTTGTAACGGTGACACGCGCACATGCTTGGGTGGGCCCGGTGGCAGTGCTCGCTGTGAGGAACGGCACTGGGTGAATGTTCGTAGTAAGAAAACAGGTGATTCCCATCGCCTCGCTGGGGCACGCTCCCAGGACTGCCGTGTTGACGTGAAAGGTTTCGGATACGGCCGCTGATACCTTCGTGCATCGAGAATGGATCTGAAGTATAGAAAATGACTCTGAGCGCCATTTCTATCTTTTGGAATGCTTTTCCCGAGAACGAAGCAGTCACATTTTTCCGACCCAGAGGAGCACTGAGCCTGGTAGTGGGAGGCGGTTAGCGAGGCCCTACCTGTGCACAGTCCCCCACCCTGCTCTGTCCTGAGCTGCGTCCATCCTGTGTGTCACTCGTCTTTCACAGTGACCAGTCTTCAGGATGTGGTGGTGGGCTCATTCAGATCCTCAGAGCCTTCACGTGGGGTGGGTGGCAGGGGACGGGCACAGCAAAGGGAGAAGAGCTTCACGTTGCAGAAGCCCCGAGGTAGATGCGCTGCTTCCCTCGGAGGAGGCACTGGGCGTGGCTAGGGCTCGTCCTGAGCTGTGGGGACCAGCAGCAGGGACATCTGCATGGTCTCCAAAGAGCTCTCTGTGGGACCTGAACCAGAACGAAGTGGCCTCAGTAACTTCACAGAGCCAAGGGGGCTCCACACCAGCGCCCAGGTGGAGCCTGTGTGTCCCCAAGTACGTGTCAGGGTTTATTCGTATCACCAGGGAGCGTGAGGCCGTGGGTCAGCAGTAGGTCCCGGGGTGGTGTGGGGAATGTCACCGGCAGGATGCACAGGGCAGAGGAGCGGGGCCTTCCTGAGCATGGTGCCTGCAAAGGGGAGGAGGCAGGCAGGTAGGTCTGAGGCCTTACCCCTGCTGACGGCTCGTCTGTGCAGAGCCCAGGCACGTGTGCCCCTTGGGTCACGGCTCGTCTGTGTGTCTGCTTCTGTGTCTTCAGGATCTCATGAACAGGGAGAAGAAGAACAGAATCCCCAGCATGCAAGTTGGCTTCATCGATGCCATCTGCTTGCAGCTGTATGAGGTATGTATGTGAGCCCTGCCCACTCAGGCTGCGGTGTGAGGGGAGCCCTAGTGACCCGAAGTGACCACACTGGGCTCACACAGATTGTTTCTTTCACAATGAACATGCAGCTCGCACTGCACAAGGACACTGGGTATGCACAGCTTCTCAGGAACTGCGATTCACCAGTGTGCCACCAGCGCCGAGTGCCCGCTGTGTGCTGGGCGCTAGCAGACCGCCCGAGGGAGGCGACATTGCATGCTGGGTTAGCAATGAGCAGTGTAAATTTGGGCCTAAATAGTGAAAATTAGCCAGCTCCTTCGTGGCGTAGTGTAGCTTTAATGCTGGTCAGAAAACTTTCCACTAGGACTGCAAGGAGATAGCTGGACGCATACTGCAAGCTCCCACCTCCACACAGCTGCTGGCTGGGAGGCTTACGTTCAGGTACCGAAACCCCAAAACATCCAGTTTGCCCGCCCAGACTCTCGTGACCCAGGTGTGGAGAGCACGTGCTGTCCTTGGCCTTAAAAGCTGAACTAGGAAACCGACTTCAGTTCATCAGGCAAAGCGTGTTTCCCGCGAGTGGTCACAGGATGCCCAGATCACTCTGGGAGAAAGCCTGGGGTCTGTACCCCCAGAACCAGAACCGGGCATGAAGCAGGCGGGCAGGTGCAGCGAGAATCCAGTTCTCACCTGGGGGCAGGGCTCTAGCCACCAGAAGCACCGAATGAAGAGGCCAGGGCTGCCACGGGACAAAGGGAGAGACAGATAGGAGGGACAGATGGCAGAAGGAAAAGGGAGAAAGCATCAGTGTCACCTTGTCCCCATCCGCCCTCGTCGTTTGGCTCAATCGCTGCTCGGTGGACGTGGCCCCAGAGCAGCGTTTGCCGGAGTTTCTGTCCCTTCCATGGCTGACGCTGTCCTCACTGACTGACGGTTAGGAGCCCCTCCACTGAAGACACTCACGTCTCTCCCCTGCGTGCCTGGAAACAGTAACACATGGCCCGTGAGAGAGCTTACCCTGAATTTCATTTGTGTGCAAGGACTCATTTCATTGGGTCTGCTCTTAAATTTCACGTATATCGATGTGTACTTCTACTAGAATTTGTTCAGGAGTAATAAAGTTCTCACGACACAAAAAGATACAATCACCTCTAGCTCCACTACTCAGAGATACCTGTGGTTCACTTAGTGCATATGCTCTACGCCATTTTCACAGTTTTTAACAAAAATTGCTTGTTGCAATTCATAAAATATCATAATGTCCATCTTTCTATGTGGACTGTTTTTCTATGACATTGTTAGACATCAAAGTAGTAACAAAATAGTACCAAATTGCATAACCTTGTCTGGGTATTCAAGTCCACGTTTCTCTTAAAGAAACCTGCAGTGAACACTCTTCCATCAAAATATTTATGGTCCTACAGTTGGTAAACAGTAATTGCACAGAATTATGAGCTGAGCGTCATTATAATCTTGGATAAAAATCTACTTAAGTACTTTGTAGAAAACCATTTCTCTGGAAACACACAACAGGGAAGTAGCTCCCACAGTCGCCGTCACGTGCCGGGCGGCCCCGCAGCTCCGGGGTGTGGGGGTGCAGCGTCTGTCTGCTCTGTGGTGCTGAGGGCTGGCTCCTAAGTGGCCTCGTGCGCACAGGGCGTGGGTGCAGCTGGCCCGAGCGGCAGTGAGGGTGGGGTGGCCCTCGTCCCAGCTGCCGCCTCACTGCCGCCCTCTGCTGGGCGCCCCCGGTCTCCCCTAGGCCCTGACCCACGTCTCAGAGGACTGCTGCCCCCTGCTGGACGGCTGCAGGAAGAACCGGCAGCAGTGGCAGGCTCTGGCCGAGCAGCACGAGAAGACGCTGGTGAACGGGGCAGGCGGCCAGGCCAAGTGCAGCTGACGGCCTGCTGGGCCGCGCGCGGTCTCCGGACGTGTTCTGCGTCTGCCCGGTGTCGCCGTGCACAGTCCGGGTGTGGTGTGTGCTTCCACTGCTGTACTGTTACTTTTGCACAACTTCTGAGAGCACGGCACGTGGCATCCCAGGGGGCCCTTCCGCACATCTGTGTGTTTGTCTGACGCCACTGAGCCCAGCGCACCGACGCCCCCACCGTCAGCGCTGGCACTGGTGCGAGCTGCGTCCTCCACACAGGGCTGTTTTGCTGGGGACTTTAAATAACTGGTTTGTGTTTTTGGAATTGTCAGTCTTTCAAGAATGTTTGGAATCTTTTCTTTCTCAAAAACAGGCTAGGAGCAAATTGAGTATATTCTGTGACATTTAAAACCTTCAGAGGGCAGAGAAAAATGTTGGGCCGGGTGCACTTTCACGGGAGAGAGGGGTCGTGGCCAACAATTTACTACCTTAACAACAACGGCAGGCGCTCTAAGGCGGCCTCCGCTCACTCTCACTGGGGACGTGTGGGACCCACAAACGGAATGTGTGTTACTTCTGTTGGAGACAACTCCGTTTTCATAGAACTGCTCAGTGTTTGTCTCACAAACCACAGTTTATAAGTGAGCAGTGTAAGTCTCAACAGGAAAGCAAGAAAACAGCGATCACTGGAGCCATGACCCGAAGTGACATGTGACTGTAGGTAAGAAGATACAAACAAATCAGTTTTGTTCTTTTGTCACACTAAGTGTAGAGGAACGGTTTAAATATATAAACAGCAAAAGGCTGTCCTTGGTACTGGGGGTCACCAATCTGAAGGAGGGGCAGGACAGGACTAGTCAGGCAGTCACAGCAGCGGTGGGGTGTTTCCTCTGAACACTGGCCCTGACCTTGGAGATAGTGGCATTCACTTCTCATGGCTTTCAGTACGTTTAGAAAATGTGAACGGTCCTTAGACTCTGAACCCACTCAAGTGGCATTCCCCTTGTCTCAGACACATTAATTCAGTACTAGAGAGGCGACAGAGCAGGCTGCGGGGTCAGGAGGGGACAGCCTGCTCCAAATACGTGGGAACGCTCGCACTTGAGAGCAGGAGGAGAGTCTCTGTCTGACTTGGTAACTCCCTTCCCCAGCCCCCAAAAACATTTCCGAGCTTCCATCACTCATTTGGGTAGAAAATAGCTTTGGGGTACGGTAATGCAACATTCTCAAAGACTTTTCATTAAATCATGTTTTCCATTCATATCGTCTTTCTCTAACCTGCCTAAGATTCAACATGTTCATTAAGTTTTTAAAATTGAGTGTGTATATGTATCCTGACATGATACAGCTCTCTTCTTACCATCAGGTAGAAAGGGGGTGGGCAAAACAGATGATACGGCCACTACTCTGAAGTGCTAAAGGCCAGTCTGGAGAGTTCACGACTGTTCAACGCTGCGTGTACTACTGTCGTGACACCCGTATTTTCAGGATGTTACTCTATTTTCATGTCCTGTGGATGAGATCTGTAAAGTTACCTCTGGGTGGCACTGGTGTGTAAGTTACAGACTGTCACTAAAATAATGCCTCTACATACTGGTATACACCTATGCATGCACACGTAATTCCTTAGGACAGAAAACTGGTTAAAAAATAACAGTCTTTAATAACCTTTATTTTTATCACACACACTGTGACTTCGCAGTTATGTTAGAATCTGTATATTCCAGTAGTCTATTTAGAGCCCTCTGATGTATGTCACTGAGATTTTTAAAGACACAGACTATATACAGAAGACATGTGTGTGTCACTTTAACAAGCAGAGAGACGTAGTTAGATTAGACTCTCTGGTTTACCTTAGATGACAACTGAATTTCATAGTTTAGAAATGAGAGAAGTGGGCGAGGCTGTGCCCGTTTGTACTGCTGGGTGTTTTAGTTCACACAGGAGGAGGACTTCTTTAGGACTGGTCAGTTGGTTCAAATAATTTTAAGTTTTAGGAAAATCATTCTGAACGTGGATTACTATCTAGTATGTGGGGAGAAATCAAAACTTTGATTCTCATGTGAATACTTTCTTTCCAGGATCCTTAAGTCGGAAGAGAATATTTCTGTCACCCTCCCCGACCTTACCGTGTATTTATGACTCATAATTAGCGAGCTGTTCTCATTGTAGAGTAGTTTGCTTTGTTATAGCTGAGTGACACGACAGCATTTCATTTCCACGTTCAGCCTTTAGAAGGCCCCACTATTTTACTAGGTTGTTGAAAGATGTCTGTGAAACCGCCTGGCCCTACATATTTGAGAGGCTTGGCCTAGCCGGTCACGCCCATGCGACCTAGTGTAGGTCACTCACCGTCTGTGTGCGTGCTGTTGAAGGGGGTGCATGGGCACAGCCTGTCGTCACAGAGGCCACTACTGTGTCGGCCCCGCTGGCCCGGAGACCACGGTCAGGATGGTACGTGGGTTCCAGAGCACGGTGGCCTCATCCCACAAGTATTTCCTGAAAAACAAAGACGGCGTTCGTATCCGGCTTCGCACATAGATGGCGAGTGAGTGTGAGTGCAGAGCTCTGTGAGCGCCTCGCCTCAAGTACGCCTGGACAGCGATGACGTCACCACCGAGCGTGTAACTACGGAGCGGATGTGTACGAAAACACCCTGGAAGTACTGGGCTCCGGGAGGAATTTGGTCACAGAAAGCCCGTCGCCCAGCAGTGAAGTGCCTTTCCTCCCAGCGTACAGCACCAATGTGAGAACACTTGCGTTTGAGTGTCAGCCTGCCTGTGTTCACCAGATTGCACTCCTGAAACCTAACAGGCCGCCACAGCAGTGCGGCCTCGGTTTGCGTTTACAAGGCCGATGGATGACGAGAGGGGGAGCGTGTGAGTGCTCAGTGTCGGACCGCGCCGACGGCTCTTGCCCAGTCCCCACCGCACGTGGGCACCGGCGCGGGGCTGCAGCCTCACCTCTCCGCAGGCGGCCGGCCGACTCCCTGGGAAGTCCGGGCCGCCGGACGGCGCCCCTGTGCTCGTGTGTCACACACGTTCTGCAGCCTCCCGAGGACCGTCCTCACTGGAACTTCTAAGGATCTGTCGGTGACCATCCTGTCATCGACCGGTACGCGTGACGCGGCCTGCGGGCAGTGTAAAGCTCTCGTGTAAAGACGTCCATTCCCCAGCCGCCAGCCAGGCGGAGGCCACGCGGCGTGCTCAGCCTGCCCCGCGCGGCTCTGGAGGCTCCTGCGCTGTCCCAGGACGAGGAGGCGGGTGACAGCCCCTATTGCCCGTCCCCGTGTACCTCAAAAGCCCGCGTACACGTCTGAGTGACTGTCACCGCGAGTCATGTAAACAGTTGACAATGTAAATTTCTCTTACAGTTAAGGAAACCTTATCCTCACTAGCCACTATTAATACCTATTTGTACTCTAATACCTTTTCAATATATTGAACAAATACATAGCTTCTGGCACTATTTTTGTACTAGGATGTGGGCGGTACCGTGTATCTTACATGAGGTCATTTTAAATAACTGCGAGTGTCCATTTCTTGTCTCTCCTGTCCCGAACAAGAGATGCACTTCAGAGACAAAGTCGTGTTAGAGGACTCTTACCTGCACGACGGCCACGAAGCCGAGACATCAGGGTGGCCGAGCCGGTGCAGACTCTCGCCTGTCGGCCATCTGCTCGTCACCTTTGTGAAAATAAACAGAAGAATGAACGCGTAGGTGTGAGTGAGACGTGGTGACCAGGGCACTTGGCTGGAGGCAGGGAGGATGGGCCCGCCATTTGGGGAGACTTTCATCAAGCTACCCTGTGTCCACCAGCTGCGCACGAGGTGGAATCCTTTCTCAGCCTGCACTCCTCTCAGGATCAGTCTCCTTTCTGTCACCTCCCTCACTGCCAACCTGACTCCAGGAGGCTGGTTGTTATCAGCCCAGTGTTGCACCAGGGCCAACCGGCACAGACTGTCCTGGGCCTATTCTGTCCAGTTCAGTGCAGGGTTCACACCACTCAGTTCTCCAATCTGTCCTTAGCGGTCAGATGAGCTCCCAAGAAGCACTGGAGTTACCAGGCCCAGTGGGTTCATGGGCGGGGGAGGCGGGGTTATAGCTCGCACTCCTGTAGCCCGCCCGGCCCGACGGACACCTTCAGACCCAGCAGCGCTGAGCTCAGGGCGGCCGTCGGGCGGCGTGCGGCTGGCACTCAGTGCGGGATCGCTCTCCCTGTTCAGTTCTGCCGTGAGACGGGCCCTCTGTGTGTGTGTGTGTGTGTGTGTGTGTGTGTGTGTGTGTTGGGGGGGGGGGGTGGACAGCGGGGCAGTCCCGATACACAAAGCTGAAGGCAAACAGAAAATAACCTTTCACATGAAAGTTTTAGATTTTCTGACCCGGAGAGAGCATGAGAAGTAATCGTACTGGGTATGAACGATGAATCAAACTGTTTTTTAAAAGATTTTTACTATTACAGTGAAAGATAAGTAAAGAGGAAAATATCACCGGAGAACTAAGACTGACTTCCCTGTGTCCAGTGATCATTTCTTCGTGATTTTCCCTTGTGACTGGTCATCCGACACGCACAGGGACCTTTTATCCCTCATGTAGGAAACGAGCCCCCGACAATTCTGTGGAGCCCACCAGCTTGCTATCAGCAGCGCTGCCTTCTTATCAGACAGGGACACCCGCACTTTGTACTGCAAACGTCGGGATGCCGTTTTCCGTTTTTAAGGCACATGACATTACATAAACAAACACTCAGAACTTGCAAACATTATTCTCTGACTTTAAGCTAGTAAGCCTTGAAAGGGGGGAAAAAAACCATTTCCAGTTACAAACCGTTTGTTCAAAATAAAAATCCACAAGAGTTATGGATGGAATCAAAATAAAGCAATTTAGAGTCCAAACAAATCTGAAAATTAAATGGCATGCACAATTTCCCTCTCTGGCTTGCCCCAGTGAAAGTGTGTGCACGTGTGTGTATGTGCGTGTGCACATGTGTGTATGCAATGTGCACGTGTGTGTGCATGTATGTGTGTGCACATGTGCGTGTGTGCGTACGAGATAAATAGCAACTAAGCTGACTCAAGCATGTCACAGCAATCCCGCTGGCACGTGTTACAATTCCTTTGTAATCTCAGGGACAAGACTGCATGGCTGAGGGGGAGAGCAACGGACATGGACCGTCACAGTGGCTGTCAACTTCACCCTCCCCTGTTGTACCCCTTCCTGACACTGCCTCCGCCAGCAGGAGGGAATGTTTCTGGGCTTGCTTACACGACGCCAATCCAGCACGTTCCTGTGAGACACAAGCTCCCTGCACCGCCCCGCCGGCCTGCCCAGACCCGGGGGACGCAGGTGCTGGGGGCACCACCCCAGGTGCAGCTGCTGTAGGAGCTGGTGAGGTCGGAACGCAGGGCGCCCGCTGAGGCCGTCAGCGTCATACACACTTCCTGGGACGTGAAGGCGGGGCCATGCCCTCTCATTCCTGTTCTGTCTTGAACTCTCTGCTGCTTTTTCTGTTCTGGCTCAGCTCCCCAGGCCTTTGGACTACTCTGATTCTCCCCGGCCCTGGAAACATCCGCCCAAGTCACACAGCCCCCTAGCCCTGCCACCAGCATCTCGGCCTTTGCTTCTGTCCTCTGAAAGTGTTCAACAAATACTGGTGAAAGAAGGCCTTTCCATCCTTTCCCGCTTGACATACAATGGCCTTTCCTATAAAGAAAGGAGAAGGTAACCCCACGAAGGGCAACAGAAAAATCCATACAGCCTTTCAGAAATTCTCAGACAAGAGCTGAAATTTAAGATGAAGTAACAATAAAACAATGTTTCAGAAAAAATGTGCTTTTCTACCTTGATGTCAGCCAGTTAATAAAGTGATAACCACCGGCGGGGTTACCCTGAGGGCTCGACGCGGAGGGAGCCCGTCGAGGCCAAGGCCGGGGTGGAGGACACCCACCACACGCAGGGCAGGCTGGGCCCCGCTCAGCGCAGGGAGTCCCCGCGGTGCCATCGGGCTGCTCCGAGTCTGTGCCCCCGTGTCCTGGGCGCAGGTGGCAGGGGATCAGCAGAGGACAGTCCCCGTGTCACAGAGGCCTTCCGGCAGCGTGGGCGGAAGGAGGGACGTTGGCTGAGCAGTGACTGCCTTTCCACACGGAGCTTGTCCTTACAGCAGGGTCATCAACAGCTCATGGTATCCCCACTTTTCAGACGGGAGAAAGGGCAGAGGTCAGGTCACTGCCTCGGAGGTGGCCTGCAAGTGGCACAGCTGGAATATGAACTCGGTGTGGCACAAAGTCCTTGGGCCCAGGGCGCACCCCCTCCCTGCTGTGACAGGTGACGCCCACAGGTCAGCAGAGGTCGCAGTGTGGACACCCCGAGCCCCCTCCCTTGGCCTGCGCAGGTGCTCCCTAACTGCGGCCCCCACCGAGGAAGGGGCTGCGGGTGGACGGCTGGGGGCTGGCTTGCGGCCTGCCCTCTGTGGCTGCTCCCTTCCTCCGCCCACACTCCCCCTCCCCGTCACCCCCACATGCCCCGGTTAAACCATCATCGTTTCCTTATCTCCTGCGGGAGATAAGCGGGGCGCCGAGGCGAACGTTTCACTGCCAAGGTGGCCCCAGAGCATGCTGCGGTCTGCTCACTCAGCAGGCCCCCCAGGCCCTCCCGTCTGCCCGCCCCAGCCCGCCCCGTGTGCAGTGGCCACAAGGCTCCACGCTGTCGCAGCCTGTCCATCAGCCACCCGCGACAGCCTGTCAGAAGAGCAGGCCCATTTCCAAGCTGGCAAGCTAACCCCCGCAGGGACAGATGCCTCTCCCGCTGGGACACCCTGTGGGAAGACTGCCCCATGACAGAAGCGTAACTAGCACTGGCGTTTTCTGGCTCCATTTATGTCCCTCTTTCTGCAGCCCTCGGCCAGCACAGTCCACGAGC
This sequence comes from Lyroderma lyra, assembly GCA_004026885.1. Lineage (NCBI taxonomy): Eukaryota > Metazoa > Chordata > Mammalia > Chiroptera > Megadermatidae > Lyroderma > Lyroderma lyra. The sequence continues at coordinate 23,497 of PVJL010004801.1, forward strand.
CCCATCCTCCAGGGCCGGGCTCTGGGGCTGCACAGCACGGGGTCACGTGCCGGCAGAGCATGTGCTGGGGACGGAAGAGGAGGACAGCGTGCGGTCACGGCCTAGAGGACACGGGCCCCGCTGTGCGGGCTGCTTCTCTCAAAGCTGCGTCAGGGCTTTCTCGTGGGGAGATGAAGTCGCCACCCACTGCTCGTGGGCGCCAGCACTCGTCACTAACCATCGTGCTGCTCGGCCCTCAGCAGGCGGAGCAGCTGGGTCTGAGAACACAGAGCAGAGGCAGAAAGGCCTTGCTGCCATCACTTCCTGCCCTTCAATGCTGGCCTCTGCGAGTCAGAATCTCATTTTCCAAGAGGCCAGCAGACAAGGAAGGAAGGAAGGTTTGGCATTTGGGGTATCAGAGGCCATCTGCCAGCGGCTAAGACAACTTTTTGGATTACAATTAATCCAAACCCCAATTATGTGATGCCAAGCAGGAGCAGGTCTGAAAAGCCCTCCCGTCCGTGGCCAGCACGTGACACTTCATGCAGCCAAATGCATCAGAGGCTGTGCGCGTGGATCAGGGACACTCAGCTGACCAAGGCTGGCACGGCTGACGAAACTGACAACTGGAGAATGTACAAAACAGCACACTGCAGCTGGACTCACAGGGAGACGTGCTACTTTGTACCTGCTCACACAGGCCAAAGGGCCTTAACTGAATTTAAAGAATTATCTTTGACCATTGGCACCAATACCTCTGTAGGACGCACACTAAACAGATAACATATCTATTGACTAAATTATCCCTTGAATACACAACTCTGATAAAAAGTTTAAAAATATTCCAGTGCTTACAGTGACATCTGCATATCTCTATTCTCTGCACAAAATTCAGCTTAATCCTCTGCAAACCCCCACAAAGCAGCTGAATGGCCCTAAGCATCCTCCGTACAAGGTACTGATAGCCCTTAGGTTAACCATCGGACTTCCTCTGAACAAGAGGGGGCCCATCACTCTCCCTCTGCAAGTGAGTCTCTGTCTACACTGACAACAACCAATCAGAAGCCTGGGATGAGCTGCCTCTGAAAAGCTCCTGAGGGTGGGCTCTCAGAGGTGGGGTCAGTGGAGGGCAGGGCAGTGGAGTCGCGTGATGTGTTTTACGGCCCATTTCTGACAGGACAGTAAAATGCACTGGACTCCCTTTAATTTTACAGATCGGTTAGGTGCAGGGCCCAGGTGGTGAGGTGCACGCACTCAGTATCCCCTTGCAACCGTAAACGCTTCCATTTCACAGCCGCTGGTATTAATACAGCCTGGCTCTTCAAATGGATTGCACGTTAGCATTTGAAGACTGTCTTTACACAATCCCGGTGGGCAGGTAACTGTAGTTAAAACTGAAAATGCTGACTGATACAACAAGATACAGCACACACTTCAAAGTGAGCTGCTACACACACACACACACACACACACACACACACAGAGCCTAATCGTGAACATAGACTAAGATGTCTCGTCAGCGAGAGAGCTGCTTTGAGGATTATTTCAATGGGAAGAGACATGCTGGTGCACAGGTGTCCACCCACATGGCTTCCCTGGGCCACAGTGGAAGGAGGAGGGTTGTCTGGGGCCACACGTAAAACACACTCACACTGACGACAGCTGATGAGCGGTTTTAAGAAAGGTTACGGATTTGTGTTGGGCCACGTTCAAAGCTGTCTTGGGCCACAGGCTGGATGGACAAGCTTAAATTTTAAGTGACGTTAAGGAATAAAAATGAAGTTGGCTTGTTGAAGCAAAGGAAAGCAAAAGATAGAGGAGAGGAGAGGCTCAGAATGACTCCCGGGACAGCAGGGTCACTCGCAGATGCAAGCCCCTGGAGGACACCTTGGGCAACCCCATCAGCTTCTCTGCTGACGCGTAGTTAGCACCGGGTTCTCCGGCCACGCCCACCCACAATAAGCGTCTCTTTTTAGTATACGTTCAGGCCAGTAAGTTAGCGTCTTCCTCCAGGAGCTGAGGTCTGCTCGGGCCAGAAACCTGCAGGGGGAAGATGATGGTGACCTCCTCCTGTCACCTTTCTAGAGACCCCCCCATCCTGTCACCCCCACCACACACACGCACTGAGTCCTGGCTTCTGACTGCACCAGGCTTGGGGATGAGGGACTGAGTTGAAGAGTTTAATGAATGGCACAGCTGCCTCCTGCCGTCTCCTCTGCACGTGGCAGACGTGGGAAGCTGACCCACTCACACGGAGCTCTCCTGCTTTCCGGCCGCATTTCCACCTCCTGACACGTGTCTCAGCGGCCTGTCAGTGTCCAGACCAAAGCAGAAACACAACAGTCCTGTGGGTCATGCACTCACTCCACCCGACGCCAGGGCATCTACCCAAACTCCTAGCAACCCCAAAACCAATGTAAAAGGACATATTTGAAAAGTCAATGAATTCTTAGTCTCGATATACTAACTTTAATCTTCTGGCTGTATTTGGTCATAGGGCCTTATTTACGAGATAGTTGCTATTGTAAAAAAGGAATGGGTCATTAAAGTCCCACTTCCCAGATGTTACTTGATACCTGCTCTAAACTGTTATCTCCATATAGAGTGCACTTTGAACTCGTGAGCAGAAGACCCATCCTCAGACAGCATGCATTCTAACTCTTACAATAAATGCCCCCGCACAGTGTGCTGCAGAAAGCATGGGTGTGCACATCAGGTTTTAATTCAGATGAACTTCAGGAGAAGCGCTCAGGAATTTATAGAAAGAACACTAAAATGGCTTGGCATTCGTGAAGTGGGGTGACCTCTTGAACTTTAAACTTCCACATCACAGCAGGAAACTGGCTCTAAGATAAGAAACAGAATAAATTCTCTAAGGACAGCCTGCATCACTGACTGCCCAGAGGCGGACCCAGCCCGAGACCATGGCGTTCGACGGCACTTGGAAGGTGGACCGGAATGAGAACTACGACAAGTTCATGGAAAAAATGGGTAAGGGTTCAGCTTCCCAGAGGCTGGTTCTTCTGTTTCTCAGTTTTCTACCTCCCGTGAAGTTCAGGGGTGGCACCTGCTAGGGCAGTGAGGGCCGAGCGTGTGTGGCTCACGTCAGGGAACCACAGCCTCATGCTTTGTTAGGAAGGACCACGGTCTCAGTGCAGGGAGGGACTCCTGGCGGCCCTCCGAAACACAGGAGTTGCGCTCAAGCTTACTGGACAAAGCCCGTGTCACTAAAAACTGACCGTTTTGGTATTTTTTTAGAAAGTAAAAGATGGCAGTGTGTCATGGTAACTTCTAGACTTCAAAACATTGAATTCTAGGGCACAGAAGAGCAAAGACCATCTAATAAACTAATGGAGAAGAGTTCTATCCAAAGTTACAGCGCTGAGCAAATGAGACTTAGTTCTCTTTTCCTCTGACCTAGGAAGCCTGGGGGATACTCTTAGATGCTATGTAGTTTCTTTGGGGGTTTTAACTGAGTTTAATGTCTATAAAGTAACCTGACAGCCCTCACAGTGCACAAGATGGCCAAGGAAATTGGTGTCACTTCCCCAAATAAAAATCTGCAGCCATATAAGCTGCGGTTTAGGGATTCTAAATTCCAATTTATGGAACTGATTATCTTTTATAATAATGAACTTGACTGTAGTAACTGCTAATTTTCTCATTTTTTGTGACAGAAATATCACAAAAAGCAAAGAGAATTATGAAATTCAAAATGTAAGGCTACTATGGAAAGCAAAGGGGCATAAAACACAAAAATACTGTATATGCAGAATTAAAGTTGTGTATCCTTATAAATATACGAACGTGCTTTTTAATCCTTCCTTTGCCATTTCTGGAATTCAGTTTACTTAACACAGACACAGAAAGTCTGACGACTTTACTCAACTTACCCAGTTCTGCTCTGCGATTCTGTGCCTCCTCTGGCTTTTCTTACGCTTTGGAAACACAGTGCGCATGTGGTCCGACCTGCTTGTGCCGGGACGTCTTCCACAGGAGCCGTGTGCACACCTTCCACAGACTTCCCTGTGCGAGGGCAGCCTAGCAGGGCTTCCTCCCGACTCTGTGCAGCACCCAGGTAGCAGGACGCGGGAACTAAAGACGAGCTGGGCGCTCTGACTTTACCCAATCTCTTTCCCTGCTCAGGTGTTAATGCAGTAAAAAGGAAGCTTGCCACTCACGACAATTTGAAACTGATCATTTCACAAGAAGGAAATAAATTCACGGTCAAAGAATCAAGCACCTTTCGAAACACTGAAATTGTTTTCGAGCTTGGTGTCACCTTCACTTACAGCCTCGCCGACGGAACTGAACTCAGTGTAAGAAATTTTATAAGCAGTGCATCCTTGTATGTTCTACACGACACTAAAAACTCTCAGCTTCCTGTCACCGGCAAGTTTAGGTAATGTAGGTCTCTCTCATTTGTGAGTCTATTGTTGAGTATTGTACAAGTTGGCAAAGTGCTTGAACATGTGTGTATTTTCATACACACCTGTAAGGAATCTGGAGTGAAAAACAGAATTAGGAAAACCCAATGGGGAGCTCCCTGGTGTAGATAGGCTTCGGCGCTGTCAACGCTGCAGCCTGGGTTCGATTCCCAGCCAGGGAACCACCCACATTAAAAAAAAAAAAAAGAAGAAAAGAAAAAACCCAATGAATGACTGGGTACAGACCTACCCAGAAAGGAAACAAAAGCTCAGTGTTTTCCACTTTACAAACCTGACAGCAACAAGGACTCTGAGTTACCTGACTTACAAAGAGCAGACACTGAATAAATGTAATGGAAATAAAAAAATAAATGAATAAACAAGTGACTCAGTGGAAAGGTCTCATGCTGCACTGCAGGGCAGTGGGAATACACCTTTTAATGTTTAACGCAGAACGTGTAGGGAGTCACACGTTTCAACTGATTTTTTAAAAACTTTGTTGTCCTCAGAATTTTTCTCGTTAAATTATATACGTTTGCAGTGACAAACTGTCAAATTTCTGGTCAGTCATGGCCCTTTTAAATTACTGTAACAATGACATAAATTAAAACAAGCACAGGGTCGTCAGTCTCTCCACAAAACTACTCTGAGCCATGACTGCATTTCGGGCAGCCTTTCCCATGAAAGAGCTAGAAAAGTGCAGCTGACATCTGGGCATGCTGAATGAGAGCTCAGCCCTGGCTCTGTGACTCCAGGTGACACGGAGTCTGTTCTGTCACCTGTGCAATGGAGAAGAGCACGCCTACTTCTCAGGGTCATTGTGAAGACGGCAGGAGTAGCCTTGCAACTAAGAACAGCCCCTGACACGAGGCCCCAGAAAGCGTGCTTTTGTTGTTACTGTTTTATTTTCACACAGGGCACTTGGAGCCTAGAGGGAGACAAGCTTGTTGGAAGATTCAAACGGGTGGACAACGGGAATGAACTGCATGCTGTCCGGGAAATTGTAGGTGGCGAGATGGTCCAGGTAAGCTGTAAGAGGACCACAGCTGTGTCCCAAGGGACAGTGACTGCTTAACAATGACTGCATTTCTGTGGTTGCTGTTAGGTCATCAGTAAACAGACTGTTACTTTTCTCATAAATCTTCTGATTTTAAAACTACAGATATTTTCTGATGCTTATTTACTGGAGAACTTTATATATATATGTCAAATACATCGATGCCTATTTTAACTGAAAACCAAAATGTGTTTTTAAATGGGTATATCCTGTATCTGTAGAAAATGCTGCTATGAAGTACAGGAAAAAATACTATAAATTCATTTCCAAACTGTCATATTGTATTAATCTAAGCTAATCTAAGTTTTCTCAATTCTGTCTCCATCCAACCTTACCGGGAAACCCTGTGTGTCGCCGCCTCTCAGACCTACGTGTACGAAGGAGTGGAGGCCAAGAGGATCTTCAAGAAGCAGTGAGCGCCATCCTGGCGCCCAGCCCGGGCCCCGCGGCCGGGAAGCTACGTCGCCCAGGACCCGCCGCTGTCCGCCCCCCACCCCCCCCCACCCCCGGGCACTACGCTCCTGACCCTCCGGCCTCTCAGAAGCACTGACCTCTGGCGTGCCCCTCCCGCCTTCCCAAAGCAAAGAAGTGAAGCTGAATGAGGATTTAACTTGGTTTGCAGTAAGATGCACACTTACTGGTGTTCTGATAGGGTCCGTGATGTTTTTTAAAACAGGTGAATAAATATTGCTCCTGCATTGCTTTGCAAGTGGCCTCTCCCTAAAAGCACGCCGTGACACGACGTGTGCGCCGGCGGTCCGGGCTTTCTTCCGCAGCTGCAAAACAGACGGGGCGGGGCGGGGCACGGGCGGCTCTCTAAGATCTCCCCTGGTTTTAAGTGTTTTCCTCAGTAACATCACTTACTACACAAAGGATCTTCAACAAGAACACCTGCAACTAGGAAAAGCAAACGCACCATAAATGTGCCCCTAAGCCCGTCCCTGGGCGGCCGCCTCCCGGCTGCCTCAGCAGCTGGCCCCGGCGCGCCTCTCCAGGAAGGACGTTTCCGCACGCGCACACGCACACACACGCACACACGCACCTGAGTGACATGCTAGGAAATGCACGGCGGACGCGTGAAAGGCCAGAGCCACCTTTCTCTATGCGGTCGGTGAGTCCCAGGCCTGGCTAAGGATCAGGTCACCCCAGAAACTTCCAGTTTGTACCTCCTCACCCTCCTTACACGCCTCGGCCAGGCTCTGAAGACAGACCCAGGGACGTGAGAAGACTCCCCAGGATGCCCAAGCAGCACCCCAGGGTCTCTGAGAACAGCGGCGCTGTCAGGTCCCGGGACTGTCACCTCCACCTGCCACCCCCCTTATTCATAAACACGTGGCCAACGTGCCAGGGCCCAGAACGTTTTCTTTCTGCACATTCTCACAGGACGCACTATTTCACATGCTTCAAGCAATTGCATTTAAGCGGGTATACACAGGGGCGCACAGGGAGGTCCATTTCTTTTACGGATCGAGCTCCACGAACTTTGGTTCTGACTGACTTTCACACGGATGAGGGTCACAGCTAGTAACTTCTAGCTAGTCCTTGCCACATTCCAGGCTCTGAGCTAAGTGCCGTATGGACTCGGCAGACACATTACACTGTGGGAAGGAAAGTATCTGAAGACATGATATAAATGGACGGATTAGAGAACACGTAATCTTTTGCAAAAACGTGAACTTAAATCCACTATTCATTTTATAATGTCATTATAAACGTCACACAGAAAATAGTAATTGTTTAGATTCTCAGGTGCTTTTTAAAAATAAGGTTCAAAGTGCTTTCCCCCTCTAACCTCGCCTGCCTACACGTGTACAACGGGGAAAGGACCGGTATTGCTCGTGCGTGGAAATGGAGATGCGCAGGCGCAGAGCAGCCCGCCAGCTTGTCCGAGGTGCAGAGTCCGTGATGAACACGGCATTAAAGTCTGGTCCACCGTGGTCTGTGCTACCGCTCCGCCTGTAATAAACAAAAATGTCTTCAGGAGAAAACGTCCCTTATTCCTCAGCGGCATGCACAAGAGCACTGCAAACGATCCGGGTCACACCGACCTGGCGGCCCCTGAGTGGTGAGGCACTCCCTATTCCTGACCTCGTTGCAGGCTCATTTTTTCACAATTTACATCCTTTCTGGTATTAAATGCCCACTACCTACTAGCACTGGCCAGCAGCCTAGCATCGGCTAAAGGACTGCCATTGCTGTAACCCCTCTTCGGGAAACTGACCTTGGTGCCACCCCGGCTTGCCTGACCAGCAAGGAGCCTGACCACGGGCAGCCAGTGTCACACCGCGTGGCCAGTTCCTAACCCCTGTGCAGAAGAACCCCGCCCTCAGGGAACTGGCGTCTGAAGAACACTGGGCGGTGGGAAGGAAAGGGGTGAAGCAGGACAGCAGGCGGGGCAGGCGGGGACGGGGCGGGTGGGGACGGGAGGTCAGGGGTGGGCAGAAGCCAGGGGCGGGCAGAAGCCAGGGGCGTGGCTGGGGAGAAGCCGGGCAGGAGCTGGGTAAGCACACGTGAAATACAGGACCTGGAAACTGCTTCAAATTGCTCCCCCCGAATCTGGGGCTGCGGAGAGGGGGTGGAGGGCACAGATGAGGCAACACCAGTCAGCTGTGGAAAAGCGCCGACACGTGAAGACACACAGTAGGATCACGGGGTACCAGGTAGGAACGTAAGTGAGCGATCACGAGCCTTTTCTCCCTGCTTCTGTGGGTTCCCAAAATTTTCCATAGTAAAACAGAGGCAGAAAACGCAGCTGTACAGGACTCCGGAAGCCAGCCACTCCCTGCCACCTCCCCTCCTGGGGCCTTGGTCTCAGTCTCCAGTATCTTCCCCACGGACTGCTGCAGCAACGCCCTGAAGAGCCCCCCACCTTCCAGCTCCCCCACCACACCCCTCCTCGGTCACTTTTCCACACAGCGGCCAGAAGGACCTTCAAACACCGACGTCGGGTCACGGCACTCACTCCCTGCACAAAGCACTGCACTGTCTCCTCATTCAGAGGAAAAGCCAGTGTCCTCACAATGTCTGACAAGACCCCGAGTGATCAGACCCCCATTTCCTACCGGACATGCGATCCCGTTTTCCTGGAAGGTGGGGAAGAATGCTCCACACAGAGGCAGCTCCCTGGAGCAAAGGCCCCGTGAGGGTCCCCAGGGTCGCCCAGAACTGAGCCCAAACCAGACCAAGGGCAGGAAGTGCGGGCTGACTCAGCCTCCTGGGGACGCAGGGGCGACGTGGAGAGAGGGGTTCTGGGACCACAGACGAGCCTACACTCATCTTTCCACTTTCCAACCCCAACCCAAGTGCTGAGCCTCAGCTTTCCCACTTGGAAAACGGGGAAAACAGTTAATGACCTTCTGGGACTTGTGAACTGAGGTCTCACTTGGGAAACACCCAGCATGGCCAGCGGCCAGCCGGTACTCCACAAACTGAGTGGTACAAACCTGTGCCCTTCTCGTGTAGAGAAAACAGAGCAGAGTGTGTCTGAGGAGAGGGGACAGTCTCTCCTTAGAACCAAAACCCCTCAGCGCACGCATGTGGCCTGCTGAGAACTCTCGGTTCCGGTGCAGCCGGTGACAGAACCAGCTGGGGACTTGGGACACGTCACCTTACCTCTTCGGAATTTAGTTCAGTCATCTTTAAAATGAGGCAAGTAGACTGGAATCTCTAAACTCCCTTCCAGTCTGAGAGGCTGTGACCTCTGAATAACATTGTGACTCGTCCTGTAGGCGGTGGGCGCGCGGGGTGTGACACAGGCGGTGCCGCAGTGACAGAGGCGGGCAGGGGGAGAAGAAAGTCGTCAGCAGGCTGGCTCCCTGGGCGTGTGACCTGAGTGGGCTCGCAGATTCCAGAGTGAGCCTTCCGGGAGCACAGGGAGGCCCGCCTGCTTGGTTGAACGCCCTGCTGTCACTGTCTGCAAGTCCGCGGTGGCTCCTGAACAGAGCCCGGCGTTTGCATCTCACAGCGGCTGAGCCCTGCACGCGAGGAAGCGAGGAAGCGGCAGTGACTCAGTACAGAAGGCACTCCCCGTGCGCCAGGTGGGGGCAGCGAGGCACCCCGGGGGCAGGGCGGGGCAGCCAGCTGTCTGGGCAGCGGGGCAGTGGGAGGGGTTCTGCGGGGACCGGGAGGGCTCGGTGGTGAGGGACGGACTCCTGGAGCTCCCAGGAAGTGCCCCCCCAGCCATGGCTCCCACTTGCTGGCTCTCCGTCCGAGGCTGCCATCTCCTGGTCAAGGGCACAAACTGTCAGAGGCTCTAGGCGGCAGGTATGCATTTGCAGGAGGGTCCAGAGAGGCTGCGCGTACTGTCTTCAGCTCGAAATAACTACCAAGTGCGTCTTGGTTCCCCCTTCCACACTGACAGAAGTCACACTCCGTCCTCCCGAACCGTCCCCGAAGGTTGCTCTCACTGATTTCAGCACGGTGCCAACAGCCCCGCATCGAGCACGTGATGGGGACCACCACCGGCAGGGGTATGTGGGTCGCGAAGAACCTTGGCCCACGGATTCCCATTCTCAGGTTCACCTTGGGTCAGACTCAGAAAACCGAGAACAGCATCACCACCCTCACAACCGCACGGCCATCTGGGTAACACCCGCATTCGGTGTGCTCTCCGCCTGTCACTGTCAGGCCCAGTGACCCACCTCCAGGCCACTGGCTGGCATGGGCACCACGGGACAACTGAAGGAAAAGCAGAGTGAGCAGGAGGTGGCCGAAGAGGAAGACAGCGAGGGGCGTGGAGCAGATGAGTCACGCACAAGGAAGGTGTCCCAGACGCTCCTCCCATCCACGACCACTTCCCCAAGCGCTCCATCAGGACGAAGGGTGGCGGGAAGCCCTCCCTCTCCGAAGGAAGGGGGAGCAAGACCGCTGGCAGGTGCCCGGGGACGGCACCGCTGTGAAGGCAGAGGCGCAGCAGAAACCTAGAGGCGTCAGCGTAGCCTTAGAACAGAGGCACGGGAGGACAAAGCTTGCGTCACACTCCTGGTCTCCCCAGGTGTGCATCCTGTGTTCCCATGGCCCAGTGAGCCCACCAGTACTGTGCCAGTACATACCAGTACTGTACCAGTATTGCTCCAGTACAATACCAGTACATATAGTACCATACCAATATGTACCAGTACCAAACCAGTACCGTACCAGTACCATACCAGTATATACACCTATTGTATCAGTACCGTGTCGGTACCATGCCAGTACATATAGTACTGTACCACTACCGTACCAGTACGTACAGTACCATACCAGTACATACCAGTACCGCACCACTACCATACCAGTACATATCAGTACATACCACTACCATACCAGTACATAAGAGTACTGTACCAGTATATACCAGTACCTACCACTACAGTACCAGTATATACAGTACCATACCAGTATATACCGGTACAGTACCAGTACTGTACCAGTACATACTAGCACATACCAGTGCATACCACTACTGTCCCAGTACCGTACCTGTGCTCTGCACTCCATGTGCCTCCCTCCCTAGTCTGGGAGCTGTCCGAGGACAGATCTGTCCCCCATGTCCCCCATGGCCCTCTAACACACAGTGAGCACTGATAATGAGTGAGTGGATACAGGGCATCCGAGGGATGGCCCGCACCTCAGCAGGCCAGACTCCCCACCCTGGACCCTGAGGGCTTCACACAGAAGCTCTGCTGAGGGACCCGCCCCCGCTGTGCCTCAGATGCGATGACACAATCCTGACCCACACGCCCCACCAGGCCACCTGACCCGGAGGCGGTCGGTGAAGACTCTGGAGAGCAGCCTAGACGAGCACTTTATCTAAGCCCAGTCACTCCAAGGAATTAAACCGGTGAGGGTCTCTCTCTTGGGAATTTGACTCCAATGCACAGAAAGGTCACCGGCTTGTCAGGCTGGGCTAATGCGAAAGGCTCGGAGGAAGCGGCAGGGCACAGGGGTCACGGTGAGCGCTAGTAAACGAAGAACCGAAACAAGGGGGTGTGCTTAGGGGGAGAAGAACGAATTCCTGCCCCAGGTGGATAAAAACACAACTGGTTCACTACAGCTTCCCGGGATCCTGAGTGGCCCAGGGTGTGCATTTACACACCATGTGACAAGGGTGACGTGAGTTTCAGTGGGAACAAGTCAAAGCCATTGTTCTCACAGAGCTTCAAGAAGGTTAGATTCTAGGTAGAAGATGGGACACTGAGCAAGAAACGCAGCCGTGACAGCATCACAAAGAAGCAAGGAGGCTCTCGTGGAAACACAGAAGGCCGTGAATCACATTTCCATCGCCCGGCCTTTCCTAGGGAGCCGAATTATGTGGCCTTTCCCGAACTCGAAGAGGCTCAATTTGCACTTGACATTCTTCTCATCCTTGTCATTTGTACCTGTACATGGAAAGGCTGGCTCCCAGGGCCTACAAAACCTTCAAAATACACACTGGCTTCAGTATACCAAGAGGAAATGGTAAAATAAAAATAAATAAATGGATTATCCCCCAAACACAGCCTAATTCAGATGCGGTTCATTGTGACTCTTGCTACCACAAGTGAACACTTACGTGGTGTCTATACTGTGCCACACGTCGTTCAGGGTACCTTCTACAAACCAACTCACAGGACTGCTCACAGCAACTCTACAACCACAAGAACTTATGTTATAACCCTCGCTTGACAACTGAGGAAGCTGAGGTAGACAGCGGTTGTATTAATAACTTGGCCAAGTTCAAGAACAAGTGGCTGAACGAGGACTTGAACCCAAGCAGTCTGGTCCTAGAGTCTCCATGTCCGGATTCAGGTCTATTTAATACAGTCACGGAGGCCAATTCTCGTTCAAAAGATCATCCAACCAATATTTCTTGAGCATTTCTTATATGTGGGTGCTGACCTGGGTGTCAGAGGTACAACGGTGAACAAGATAGACTAAAGCATCCTTCCCGGTGCAGGGGACACACATTACACACGAGAAAAGGGACATGAGGCACATGGAGGGCAGAGGCGCTGTGGGGAGAGTGAGGTGAGGTCGAGGCGTGTGCAGTGCTGGGGACAGTTTTAAATAGGGTGGCCAGGGAAACCACGGGGCAGGTGGCGCCTGGGCAGTGGCCTGGAGGTGAGGGCACGAGCCCTCCTAAGCACGTTTTATGCTGTGCATGCCTGGACCCATGTGGTCTGCAGTGGCCCTGGGGTGACACCAGCGAGCTGCTGGGTTTGTGACACGAAGAACTCACCAGAACAGTCCAGGATGAATGAGCAGGAGAGGCGCCGGCCCCTTTGTGTTCCGTGAGCTGTGACTCCTGCAGGATGGCTTTATCAGGTGATAACACTGGAACCGCAGGGACTTCATTCTCCCCAGTTCCTAGAGTCACTACGCCGTTCTTCTGGGCTGCCTGAGGCACCACCAGACGCAGTTGCCTGTCAGGCCAAGGGTTCCCGGCGCTGTTCACGTCCTGCTTCCTTACTGATCACGTCGGATGTTTGACCCATTAATGAAAGTCGGGTACTGAAATTTTCAGCCATTGTTAAAGAATCATCTGTTTCTCCCTTTGAGTCTGTTCATCTTCTTCTGTAGTTTGATTCCACACTGACTTGTTTGCTGTAAATCTCTGTTCCCAGAGTTCTGACAAACTCGTTTGGACAGTTCCTGCTTGTGTCACAGTATTTCTGTGGAGGGACAGGCTTGTCATTGCCTACCCACCATTTTGAACTGGAGTCTCCCAAGGGGACTTTTTGACATCGCTCTCACCAGAGCAGGAAAAATAACAAGTGAATCTGTTTTCAAACGGGTATTTACAGATACAAACATAAAGGCAGAAGCCTCCTTCCAGCATTGGGCCCCCGAGTTTTCCCTGAGGAACCACGGAGCCCCTTCAATGTAGACTGGAAAGCAGTTAGAAATCACGCTGACCCCGATACTTATGTGCCTCGCACCCGCGATCTCACGTCAAGAACAGTCACATAGTAACTTCGGCCTAGGCTGGCTCTTCCTTATTTTCTAACTGACTTGTTTCCAAAACTCCTTCCTCCCAACTTCTAACGAATGTATTATCATTGAGAAAATTTGGAAACCGTGAAAAAGCACAAAGAATGAAATGATCATGATCCCATCTCCTAGAGATGACCACTGTTAACATGTTGACATTTCTCAGCTTATAAAGTAAGGCGAATTCTAGTTAACATTTTATCTACAGCAGTTACCACCCTGGCACTCATTAATGACAGTGTAGTTCACACGTATGCTGATACTGTCGTGTCGACACCTGGAAGCCTACGGTATAATTTTATGAGAGAAGACATGTCATGCATTGACTAACCTGTCAACCCCCACCCTCCAACCCCTTTCAATAAAACAAAAGCAGGTTGTTTGTGCTGCTGATTAGCATAATGATATTTCAAGGTTGTGGGTTTCAACATCTTTGCCATTTATGCCTACCAATTAAGTAAACTTTGCCCTCCTGAAGTTGTTTTTAAACTCTGGAAAGCAGCAGATGCCTTCTGTATTTTAAAATAAAACCTTTTCTGAACACCTAGAATACGATGTGAGACTGCACTCTGTGGCTGAGGCCCGCCAGTGAGAGCATCGAGGCTAAGGAGGGTGGGGCTCACGCACAGCCAATGCGGCCTGGCTGTCCCCACAGCCGGAGGGACATGTGAGAGGGGAAATCCTCCTTTACACATAAGCTTCCCTGCCTCTAGCCATTTATTAAAATGCTGACTGGAGATTGTTTCAATCTACGCTGTTTGCCCTCTGGTCCGCCACTACAGGCTCTTTCATACTCTCACTCACATGAACTCTGTCTTCTCAACAGGTCGAGCATGGACCCGACACCCACTTTCGTCGGTTTCCAAACACTGGCACATTAACTCACCTGATTGTTGGCTGTGTCACCATCTAGGTCACACAGCACAATATGAACTAACTTTGGTTCCGGCCAATGCGGGCTTCTGGTGGACAACTCCAGAAAGTGTATACATGACAGGGAGTGACATCCACGACCAAGAAAACAACGTCACTCACGCTTCTCCTTGCAGTGAGCCAAGGGCACACAGGACAACCTCTATGGAAGCTGGAGGACTATCCCCTTTGCACTGAAAACAGGGATGATGCCAGACCCATCCCAGAAGGTTCCCAAGGCAATGCTGCCACACACTGGGAGCATCCACAGGGAGCACCCACCAGCCTCTCACCAAGGTCATGAGTGGTCTGAGCACTAACTCTGATGGTACGCACTTCTGCCAAGTCACCAGATGTGACAGCTGGCTCACATGCCACCCTTGTGTACTCCTTATTAGCTACCAAAGACCAAAGATTACATATGGTTAGGCCAAAAATCCGGACCAAACTGGTCAGGTAACAAAACCAAGCCTCAGAGCTCTACAGCCTAAATGCAGGCCTTCTGCATCAGATAGTTCACACCGGTTCTACTCCTAAAACTGATAGGAGACACGGAAGACACAGACGTGCAGGTGCCAACATGACAGGTGACAAGGGATACCAACCCCCAATCTGGTAGCTCACAAGTTCCTATCTGATCTTATCCATGAACAACACTGGTCTCTCACACCATGTGATGATGGTTAAGTATATCCAGGGTTCCCACCTGGATGGTCAGGACGGTGTGGACTCGAATTCCTGGCACCCTCTGTCACCAGGCACTCCACCTTAGAAGTCAGTCAAATTGCACACCTGGGCTCCTTTGTTCTCAAAGTAGTGCCATATAAACACACCAGATGAGATGTTACAGAAAACCGCCTTGTGTATCACAATCCTAAGATCTTTCCAGTACTGAGATCCCTTTCTCCCAGGCTTTGAACTTACCAGCTGGAAATCTTTCCAGAGTAATAGAACAAGAGTCACTATGCAAACACTGGAAGTCCTTCCATCAGAAGTTGACAGTTCAGCCCCTGCTGTACTCCAAAATCACCTCGCCTGCACATACAGCCCAAACGAAGGACTGTGTGTGCCCGCTGGCGAGGAAGGCAGCCTCTACGGAACTCTCTGGGGATGCACCGTCATGGATCTGCACCCTCCGAAGGACACGCTAAACACTTGCCATCCCATAAAGAAGGCTCGGCCCTTCCGTGGGACTGACCAGTCCCAGGACAAGAGAGTGACTACACCGGAAGTGGGGAAGTGTGTGTAGGCCTGCTATTCTCTGCTTACCCCTTCCTATTCTAACCCACGGGCCCCTCCGCCACTGCAGGCCCCTTGCCACTGGGCCGCTGACCCCATTCTTCTTTCACAGTCACGAATTCAGCTTTTGTGTGAAGTTTCTAGGGAAGTTTCTGAGAGGGGGAAACAAAGGAGTCCAGAGCATGTCATCTCAAAATATGCCACCATGGAGTTAGTTGGAGTTAAACTCACTTGAAAAGCAGCTGGTGCTCACCTTTTCTTTTTCTTCCTGAGACAAGGAGATGAAACTCCCACGTGGAGGTGCTTTCTGTATGAAGAGGAAGAAAACACCATCATCACCACAGATGGGGCATCAGGGTGAACAATGTGCACAAACTTCACCTTCCCGGCCGTTTCTCCACAACGGACAAAACCCTGGTCCAAACGCCCAGGTCGCACTTGTTTCATTGTCTAAAAGCTTTCTGCTCTGGCCGCCTCTCCGGGGCTCGTGCCCTTGTGAAGGTTCACCTGTGCATGCAAAATACACCTGCGTGCTTTTCTCCTATTAACCCGTCCTGACATTTAATTCCTAAGTGACTTTAATTCTGGACACTCGAAGAGGGTAGAGAAGCTCTGCTCCCCTACAATGGCCAATCATTTCCTTTCTGGCTGGGGATCACACTCCCAAACCCTTGGGTCACTCTTAAATTCACTCCCACGAAGTACATGCCAAATCCTGTTCTCCGGCCCCCCTGGAAGCTCGCGCCGGTAATTATGATTTCCACCTCATCAACAAATTCATCTCAAGGAGTAATTAAGTGTAACATGCTAGGAACAGTGCACAAAACGCAGCAGCGGGCCCCTCCTAAAACCGTGGCTACAGATGCAAAGAGACACAGGGACGAGGAGGGGTACCCCGGGCAATTCCAGGGTGGAACCCCTCACCCGACATCGGTGGGGCGTGACGGCGACTTCCGGTCCGGCCAGAGTATTTCTTCCAGGGAAACCTGAACGACCAGCTTTCCGCAGGGCTGCAGCCGGCGGAGCGGGCAGGCCCGTTTGTTTGGCCGCGGGATGGCGGCCGCCCTGCGCGTCGCGCTGCCTGACGACGGTCACGGAGGCAGGAGGCCCGGGGCGGTGCCTGCGCGCTGGGGGGGCGGTGCCTGCGCGCTGGGGAGGCGGGCACAGTCGTTTCCGGGGCGGGGCGCCGCCCCGCGCCTGCGCAGCTGCCGCGCTGCGTCCCGTTTCTGGCCGGTTGAACGCGGAAGTGTGCGAGGTGTGGAGATCCCGGCGGCGCGGCGGCGGTGCGCGATGGAGGGGCGCGCGGCGGCGGGAGAGGGCGGCGAGGGTGCGCGGGAGCGGCGAGGCCTGGGCGAAGCCGCGAGGCCGCAGCAGAACTATCAGGTGCAGCCTCAGGCCGCGGCCGCCGGGTTTCCAAAACACTCCTACTGGTTGGATCTGTGGCTCTTCGTCCTCGTGGACCTGGCGTTGTTTTTGTTCGTGTACCTCCTGCCCTGGTGAGCCCTCTGGATGCGGAGTGGAAGGGGCACGGGGCTCCATGGGGGCGGGGGCGGTAAGGACACCGAGTTCCGGACAGTGTGTGTGTCCCAGGTGGAGTCGGGTGGGTGGGGAGTTGGACGAAGCCTGTGGAGCGGAAAGGTCCTTCCTTGGTCCCTCCCGGGGTCATGAAAGAGGTGTGGGGGAAACTTGGCTTCCTGGGTTTTTTTCCTGATGTTTTGGAAGAAAACCTGCTGGCTCCGTGTTCTACACCTCCACGAAGAAACGAGAAGTTACTTAGCTTCTCGCAGCTCTTCTCAGTTGCCTTTTGGGACCAGTGGTAACCAGCCAGGCCGTAGGGCTGTAGTGAGGATGAACTGAGATAGTAATTGAGCTCAAGGCGATGCACTGGGACGTTGCCTGGCGGCGGGAAGTGCCCCACTGAAGCTGCTGTTACTGTCCCGCAGTTTGACCGTGAGCAGGCCACGCAGGGATCGCAGGACTCTGAACAGCCTCCAACCCAAGGGCACTTTCTGTTCAGTGTTCCCACTTGAGTGAATGTTAGCTCTCCCCACTCAGTATTCCTCCCAGAAACCTGGGACTCTGACTCCCCCCACCTTTTTTTTTTATACACACCTAAACATCCCGAAATAATGGATGTCCCCAAATTCTGTAGATTCCACATGCAGAATCCATGCTCTCCATTTTCATTGTCATTTAACTCTGAAAAGACGGTTCTGGCAGGGAACAAAGGAAGGGAACATAGAGGAGTAGAACAAGAAGAGGTGACACTAGGGACAAATGGGGAGAGAAGCAGGGAGTGAGGGGACCTGTGGAGGCTCAGCGCATTTACCCACTGACCAGCTCTTCGGGCACCGTGTTAACTCCTCCCAGTCGTCATGCTTAGGGATTTGCACGCCTTGGTAGGCGGCTGTGTCTTCTTTCCCCACCTCCAAATTTTGGCAGGATTTGGGTGTAAGGTCATTGTATCTGATTCCCTGGATGGTGGGGCAGATGAGAAGGCAGGGTTGAGGGGGACAAATGGAAAAAATCCTCTGTTCGGCCCTTTGTGAATGCAACACTTTCACTGTTGGCCACTTCCCTCTTTTTTGGTAGAGGCTGATGCCTCAATTATAGTGACTATTTTTTTAAATAATGACCTGAGTTTTCATCTCTGGGTAGAAAACGGAAGGCTTGGGAATGATTCAGCCCCTTTTTTTGCTCTTATCAATATGTAATTCATATAGGAATGGGCAAGTGACAGCCAATTTCAGAAGTTGGCATAGCAAGTATTCTTGACAAATACCTGGTTTTTTACAGACTGGTTTACCTGGTACTAAGTTAAGAAGTTGGCTCCTGGAGTGGACTGTGACAGTGACTACAACTTATTCAACAAGGAAGATGGACAGGATTGTGCAACAGAAGAATTTCAAACTCTCAGGATCCTTCCTTTCATCTTACACATTCTGTCACTCATCTGCGGGACTCACCCGTTCATAGCTAAGTGCTTAGTTGGACTCCGATTCATGTTTAAAAACTTTATCACACACCTGATGGCTTTACAGGATCTGAATTAAATTACTTATGCAGAAAGGTTTAGTGTATTCATTAAGAGCTACAGTAATGTCTTTCCTTTAACATTTTAAGGGTTGGCCAGGGTTTAGTGTGATGCACATATGTGAATAAAGTGAAATACCTAAAAAAATTAAAATATTTATAAGCAAGGGAAGAATTTTGAGAAAAGGAATTAAAAGCTATAGAGGAAATGCACATCTAGGAATTGGAGTTTAATTCCGGGGGGTGGGCTCCAGATTGTAGGATATTATAGAAGTATGTACTTTCCAGTATTGGAAAGCTTGCTCAGATGCCTCCCTGCTCCTTTTAAGCTCTTGAACTAATTGGGAGAGTTTCCACTCTTCTCAAACCTGTTTTTTGTTATGGCTGTATTAAGAATGCTTGTGGCTAAGACATGTTTGTTTTTATAATTTCTGTAACTTTCTTAAATAATTAAGCAAAGTCAGCATATTTACTCATTCAACATTTACTGTGGGCCCGATATGGCCGTGAACAAAACAAAAATTCTTGCTTCACAGAGCTTACTTTCTTGTTTTTTTGATCTGAATATATTAGTAAGAACTTAGCTTCTACGAGCGCTCAGCTGGTATTTAATCAGGAAGGTCACACTCCCAGAGCAGCTGTAGGCCCTTCAGAAGCTGTTCCTGTTATAGAACCAATACTCCTCTATGTAACAGAAGTTAGAAATCACCGCTTGTGGTTGAAATTGGTGACATTTGGTAACGTGTGAATTCCTACAGATTTGGGGACATTCCCCTCTTGGAATCAGGGCACAGATGTAAACTCTACATCCTCTACCTTAGAATGGCCCTTGGGGGTGAAAGCTGGGATTGATTTTGGAGGATTCTCACCACCTGTTTTCAGATTAACATGCCTTCAGGGTGTTGTTGCATCTGTCTGAACAAAACCTTTTCTGCAGAGGTTGAAGCATCCAGAGAAACACAGAACTGGGATTTCCTTGAACACACCAAACATTGTATGAACTGTTTGCGTGCTGCTTGCTGATTTGTCCAATAAATGTTCATCATGTAGCTGAAATTTGGTCTGATTTACATTTGTTCTAACAAGTTACTTGTTACTGAGGTTGTGACAGGATGAACAGTTCTCGTATCACTTCATGTTAGGTCACATACAAAGACACAGTCCTGCTACCTTTCTGAGCCTGAAATCAGCCTACTGCCACAGCTGTCCAATGTTCTGAGCATTTCTAGTACCGGAAGATGGAGGAATCTTAGGGTTAGGGCATGACTGTAAATGGTGTACAAAGGTGGTGGCAGGTTGAGGGCTGTTGAGGGCTGAATGTTTCCTACAGTGACGAATAAGAAATGGTGCCTGCTACTTAAGGGTGTCATCACAAGTCCCATCACTGCTTCAAGTACCCACATCGCAGGCCTCGGAGTTCATAAACAGGACCCCAAGAAAACCTGAGAACTGATTAAGACAAAAACAGACATCAAAGAGTGACAGCAATGTAATTTTAATCTGGTAAATTTCACAAACTTAATTTCACACAAGTAATAGCCACTTGAAATGAACCAATGGTGAGGGAGTCTATAGGGGTCTGTTAACCTGGAAATTTTAGGAGGTAAAGTGCTCCGTGTACCTAGTCGCTAAATGGCATGGGAATATGTTAAGAGGGTACTTAGGTAAGAGCATTTAATGGAGATGATGCCGCAGGATTAAGGGTCATCCCGTATGGCCAACAGGCCAGATCTGGCCCACTGCCTCTTCATAAGGCCTGTGAGCTAAGAATTATTTTTATGTCTTAATGATTGAAAAAAATCAAAACTATTTTATGATGTAGAATTTATATGAAACCCCAAGTTTCAGTGTCAGTTTCACACATGTGCCCATCATTTACATGTTTATGGCTGCTTCTACCCTCTACTGACAAGAGCTGGGTTATTTGTTAACAGAGACCCCATGGTCCACAAAGCCTAAATTATTTACTATCTGGCTTTTCACAGGAAGTCTGCCAACTCCTCCCCTGCTTTAGTCCTCACTGGAGTTTAGTCCTCCTGTGATAACACTTTATGATCAGTGATACTCCATGTGCCCTGAACTTTAAACTGACTTACCGTTCCCATAAAATACATAACTCATGTGAGGAAAGAAGATTTTTCATGACAAATGCAAAGGAAAGTCCAGCCATATCAACCTAAAGATCAGTTTATCTGGGAAAAAAAAAAATTGAACCAGAGAAACCGATTTCACAGGAAAAGAGGACATTTGGAAGCTAAGTATGCTGAACATTGTAACAATGATTGGTGGCATTATTTCAAAAGTTATCACAATTAGCTTATAACCAGAAGAAAATACCGATAAAAATAAATAGGCACCCTAGAAATGAAAATTTTATATGTGAAGGATGAGTTACTAACTATGCATTCAGTCTGTATTTGCAGTGGTGAATCAACATAAAACATGGTCAGTTCCCAGTTTGTCAGAGCACTATTACATGATTCAGGAGGTTTCAACTGGACAGTACTTTAAAAAGAGCCAAAACTGGACAATTCTATTTGATGTTTGCAACTCAATTAGTTCAAAATACAAGTCTATGAGATTGCTGTTAAATACCAAAAATTAAAATACATTTCAACTGGACATCTTGAGTAAATAGAAATTAAACAGCAAAAACTACAGTTTTTGAAAGTTACTAAAAATACTTGGGAGCTCATTTTCTAGTATTTTACAATGTTATAAAAGCAGTATTTAAATACATGGACATTTCAAATACAATTTTACAAAGTTTACAATACTTACAAATGCTCCATACTAAAAGTTATGTTAAAAATAAGCTTTCTTAAAAGATTTAGTTGATATTCAAGTATTTCTAAATTAAGAGAATATAAATAATCACTGTTATAGGTAGAAAAGGCTATTAAAAATTTCTCTAGTTGGAAGAGAGATTTGACCAAGATTTGGTAACTGGGTGAAGTTGGGCTTTTATAAGCAATTACTTCCTACTTGTCCAGAAATATTTCCAATCATTTACATTTTGGAATATTTTAACAATTTATGGAAATGTTTAAAATGTTAAATTTACTAATTAGTTTACTGGATTATCAACTTATATCTATAAACTTTATCCACTGATAAATGTAAGGAAAATTTTAATTCTATAATTCTCAGTTGTTTGGAGTGTACAATATAAAATTGGTCTAAGCCACAATTAGTTTCCTAGCTTAGTACAATATAAAATGACAACTAATGAAATAAGACAAAAAAGTAACTTCACACTTGTTAAGGTCATTATAATAATGGAAAATTCCTTTATTTAAAAATAAAGCCCCCTCCATTAAAGTAGTCATGGGATAAAATGACTGCTTGTTTAGAATGGAAAAAAGAGGGATGCCCAACATAATACACTTTATTAAAATTAAACCACTATATGAAAGGCAGAAATAATCTGGAAGCCCAGAGAGATGTTCAGATCCAAGAATCAGAAAATCAGTAAAAAATGGGCTGATGACCGGTAAGCGGCTGAGATTATAGCAGAAACACTGAGGCTGTCACAGTGAGAGTCCCAGTATGAGGGCACCGGGTTCATTCCTAACACTGGTTATTAGCAGCCCAAAGTAAACCAAACCAAAATAAAAACCTTTAACATTTCATACAAAATTAGAAAAAAATGTAACAGGATAAATAAATACACTAAAGTATTTTAATTATTTTTAGCTTACCTGTGGAAGTAATGTTTATGAATACATACAACAGTCAATGGTGTAATTTATGTTAACTAGGCATTCTGCAGATAAAAGTTCTAGGAGCAAAATTAAGCTTTTTCTAATCTTAAGATAGGAATTTAAAAATTTCTTTATCATTAAGGCTTTTTTCCCCAAAAATGTTATCAATTTCATGGGTCAGTATTTTCTAAGACACTTAAAGAGAAATGTGTAACAGACTGTCACAGAAGTCAGGGACCACAAAATGGGAATGTTCTTTTGGTTCCCCATGAGAAAGTGCTTCTTAAAGCACATCTGGCTTTGACTACACTAAATATATCACCTGGCACTTTTCCGTCAGCAAGTGTCACCAACGTACATACGTGAGTACTGGTTAGTTTCATACTTACAGGTCTACCAAGCCACAAAACAAAGGGACAAGGTCCATTTTTCAACAGCAGCATATGGTACGTGATTGTTTTGCATACACCCTGATTTTCTATTTGTCAATGCATGGCAAGACTATTCAAAGGGATTTTTAAAATACAAGTAGATAATCACAAAAGAAAAAATATAGTGATTAATGACTTTAAAACTGCCATGGTTTTCATTTCATTTTTCAGTAGGTTTGCTGAGTCGATTCCTGTTGCATCTGATTGGCCTCTGAGAGTGTGAGCTGACAGCTTCCCAGTTTATCTATTGCAGCGTATACTAGGGTTGCATCTGTGCTCAGAAGGGCACTTTGAACCAAGACCCCTTTGTAACACAGGTCCCAGCCCTCCTGCACTCTGAGAGTGTGACCCCTGATGACAGAAACCGCTGCTCTCTGGAGAGCAGAGCTTGGGCCTCTGATGGTATTTCAATCTGTACGTATCAGTCATGCAGCTATCAACCGAGAAGTAGGTCGTTAGCGACATGGTCTCCCTCGGACCGGTACAGGCGGAGTCCACCTCTGGGCGGCAGGGCGCATGGGCAACGGCACCCGTGTCCGCCGGGAAATGGTTGGCGGACGCGCCGGACGTGTGGTTCGGGGTGCTGCCCCCGCGCTCTTCCACGTGTGGGGCGTCCTTGAGTCTTCGGTCACTCACGCGCGCACCCGCTGCTGACGCCGGCTCTGCCGCTGCACTGCCGCCGAGCGTCGGGAGACCGGAGGAACGAGGTCCGACCGCCTCTGCGAGGGGGACATCAGGAGTCCAATCGTTTCTCTGGGGCGGTGGCACACTGGTTACGGCATACTTTTTTGGTGGCAAGGGCGGGGGTGGGCTCTGGCGAGGGAGTTTTGGCACCTGACGCCCATCGGGTCTGCAGGCGGGCTGAACCCTGCGCTCACTGCAGGGAGAGCTCTCAGCGTGACAGGGCTCCGTCGCAGTGCGCTGCTGGATGGCAGGAGCAGTTGGTGGCTTCAGCCCAACAGCTCTCACGTGTGAGGACCACAGTGAAGACAGCGAGACTGTTTCATTACTGTCCACGCTCCTTCCAGAAGCAGCATTATCATCAGTGTGAGAAAGGAAACCGGTTCTCTCAGAATTTTCCACATTAAGCCAGTCAGAAAATTTGTGCTCACTTGGTTTTTCAAGCTTCTGTCCCTCTGACTGATGGATATGCTCACGTGCTGTATGGTCCTCTAGTGTCTGTGGACTGGACAAAGGGAGTAGCTTCCCACTGGCTTCACGCACGTGTGGCCTGGAATATTAAAACAAAAGCAAAGCTAAAATAGCAAATGCGAACAGGGGACACTGAAGGAAGACAAACTCCGGTCCTGTATTTAACCTCCCAATGTATAGTTCGTGCAATGTTGTAACTTAACAACAGAAATGAGAAGATATCTGCAACCATTAAGATTTTACACTCTCTGAACCCAAAATCTTTATTCAGGATACATGAATGCTTAACAGAAACACTTATCATTACTAAAATCAAATTTCTAATACTTAGAAGTGTGACTTAAAAAAAAAAAACAAAACTACCTCCAACTTAGAAACACTGACCTGAAATTACATACCTGTGATAAAACGTAGCACAAGCTTAAGGGAAACCTTACAAGCAAACACCTCAACACCCTACGGCACTTCCCGGCCACCACTGCACTGTGACGGCACTAAGAGGGTCTTTAATTTTGGTACAGAATGCTCTATGGACAGAATAGATTTAAAGTAATTTAATCAAGATCACCTCTATTTAGGTATAATAATTAACTTCTAAGGTGAGAGTAAGTGCTATCACATTGCAAATTACTTTTCCTCATCTGATTATTTGTATCCTGTGAGCTGCATGGAATTCAATTAGAGCAGAATGATGAGAAGAGTTGAGGCTTCGCTGGGTAGACAAGAGCTGAACTCAGCTCCGGTGCTTTGGACAGGTGGGCCCCAGATTGTCTCTCCTGTAGAATCCCACCTGCCTCCTGACAGCGTGGTGAGGACTGAGACAGTCGCGTTTGCCTGGCACTCTGCAGGCCTCACCCTCAGGACTGCGTGCACAGCCCCAGTGAGAAGGGCACCGCGATGCCACCAGCCCACTGCCCACAGAGTAGGACCATGGGTGTGTATTCACGTCCTTCTGGTAGTGTTCCTATCACACGTGTGTTTACTAAGGAAGACTCAGTATTTCCAAATGTCGTTGATTACCTTTTAACCAAAGGATTCCTCATTTGTGGATGTGATTCTGGGTGGAGCTCGTGAGATTCACAGCACCCTTCCAAGTTCCTGAGCTCTTTTCTAAAGCCTGAGGAGAGGAGGGAGAAAAACAAAATTATATAAATGATCCCTAATAGTTTACTCCACAATTTACATAAGGTTTTCTATAAACAGGTCATTCTCTTCCAGTTAACAGACAAAACTAACTCTTTAAGATTCAGCTCAAACAGTACCTCTTTTCTGAATCCATTATACAAAACGACCGGCCCTTTCCTCATTATCATCAGTTGGAAATGGCACCGATGTCCCTCCCCCTGGATCGTGTGGAGCTGTGTCCCCATGAGACACACTGCTGGTGGAGTGGGGGAATCCTGCACTTGAAGACAGCTGGCTCGGGGTGACGTCTGGGTGCCCTACAGATTGGTCAGCCCCTTACAACCTCAGTGTCCTCGTTTAGGTAATGAGATGACAATACCTGCTTTACCCACCTCACAGGAACGTTAGGAACGTCACCTGAATGAAAAGGGGGGGGGGGGATATCATGATCACACATAACATGTTACCCCACCACCACCAAGCCACCATGCTGACTCAGGCTGTAAGAAGCTGGTAGTAATGATTAGTCTTTACAACTGAACACTATTTCTATGTGAAAAGACGACAGACAATTTTGGTTCTTCATACTTGATCATGTGGTAAAAACCTTGAAAACTGAAGTGAATACATCACTTCAAGAAAAACAAGTGGTAGTACTTACTGCCAATGAGAAAATTCAAACTTGTAAAACTCCTAAATTGAAGTTACATTTTAATTTTCCATCTACTCTGATTTTCACTTCAGAATATGTATTTCAGTTGTCCATAATTTCAAGTTTAACATTCACAAGCACAAGCAGCAGTTAATCCTGAAGGGATGCTTTACTGCTGTTAGTGTCCACGCACGCGGGCAGCAGGAGGCGGCAGAGGGTTTGCAAACATGTTTGAAACGTTAATATCACTATGGCAGGCATTCAACTAAGTGGTCTGACTTCAGAATTCCAACTAACTTAAAAATAGATGTGTTATTTTTCTCTTCTGCTGACACAGACATCCATGTGTCTTTACTGGGGATTTTGGCTCCAGGTTCTTTATGAATCTGAAATAGTCCGATTTTAACACCTGGCACAGAAGCCAGAAGCTCTAATTAATAATGCTGATTTTGATACTGTGTACAAGAAATCAAAATACATACTTCTGTGAAAAGGTGACCTGAGTTTAACACACACTTATGTAGCAATAAAATGAAACCACTGGCTGAAACAGTGTAATCTTCACTCCTGTTGTATACGGAGACTTTAGACTGTAGTGGTGATACTACAATTACAAAGTCTAAACATGCAAGAGTGATAATCCAATTCATGATCTAATTTACAATGAACATACAGTTAAATAAAATTTGAATACTTCAGAAAAATCACAAAGCTTTAAATGAGTATGTATTTCTGGTTAAATTTACCACATACCAAATGAGTAGGGAGATATTTTAATATAAATAATCTACCCTATTAGACAACTAAATTTGGGGCAATACAAAATAAAAAAGGCAGGAATCAGTAACTTCTTTTCTCACTAGAACTGTAAAGAAAAAGTAAATAATGCTATTTTTGCTACAAATTAAATTTCAATACTTAAAAGTTTATGGTTTTAAAAAATACATGGATAAATACAGGGTCCGGCAGAAATAGCACCCCTTTTTATCAGCTGGTAATCTATACCCAATCTTTTATTACAAAATCATATGTAATTCTGTAATATAGCAATGTTTTAACTACTTTAAAAAGGGTGTTCCTTCTGCGGATGCTGTATTTGGTGGTGCTGGGTCACAAAGAAGAAATGGTGGTAACACACGGCCTCTCAACAGTCTGTGAAACTCAGAAAAGTCAAGTTAGTATGCACAGGAACCAAACCATCTGTTAAAAGGACATCTTTCTCTTGATACACTTCCTAACGCATTTATTTTACATGAATATACTTTGTAGTTTACAAAAACATCTTAGAGAAAATCATCAGACTTATGCACATGTACACTCTCTTCCAATAATTTCATTTACTACGTCCAAGATTTACAACCTGAAGGGGAGTATGTTTGAGTTAATAACATCAGTCTCTTTTATAGTAACAAATTAAGGGAATTAATTTATTTCTGACCACTGATTTATTTCTTTCACTCTTGTCATTTCCAAGACCAGGACTCTCAGCTAGAACTAGCCACACCGTCTGCGGTCGACTGGGATTCAGCCACATCCTGCAGACGCCCAGGCCAAGGGCAAGTCTTTGAAAGGCCGAACGATCCCTTTGAGATGTGTTGTGAATAACCTGTAAGCATCCCAACACACGTTCCTCTCAGGAGAGAGCCTCACCTCCTAGAAAAAAGAGAGCACTGAGTGGGACCTGAGCTGTCCCCTCCCACAGCGCACAGAAGGACAGCTGCACACACCCTTCTCTCCCATGACACTCTCCCGCTTCCCAGTGTGTCCCCTACAGTCCGGGAGCTCACCCCGCCGGTCATCGGGGTCATCGGTCATCGTCTGGTCCGGACGGGCACCCCCCGTCTCCCTCCCTCTGCACATCACCAGCCCCCACTGGATGTAATGCAAATGCGAGACTGAGCTTCTGGCTTCCTTCTCTCCTGTGGGCCCTGCTGCTTTGCTGCAAAGCAAAGGTTTTCGGACAGCGCTCAATCCCTTCCTTCGCTTCTCAGTTACCTGCTTTCTGTTCTACTGTAAAGACTTTCTACTTAGAAATAATTTCAAAACCTGAAAGAGTAAAACGAGTGCAAAGAAAAGCTGTGTATCCTTCACCCAGATCAGCTGCTGCTAACATCTGACCCACTTTTCGTGCCTGCGGCATGTGACATAAGTTACGAACACGGCCCTTTACTTCCAAACACCAGTCCCACCTCAGTCCTGCTTCTACTTCTAATGCCCCTCCAGCACTGCTCTTACCACGTCACAAATAACCCACTGCTAACTCGGACTGCACATGCAGTCCCCATTCTTGTCACCTGTGACCATGTTTCTTCTGGCAGTTCCCCATCCTCCGGGCTCCCCTGCGGAGACCCCCCTCCTGGGTTTGCTCAGCCTTTCCAGCTACGCCTCACACGCTCCCAAGGGGCGCCTTGCCTCATCCCGGGCTCACCGCTCTTTCTCAGCAACCTCCATGTTCCTTCCTTTGTTTTTTGCCTGAAATCTCCACTTTTCCTGAGTGATGGAGACCATGCCTACGCAACACCAATATATGCTGATGCTATCAAATACATGTTTCCTGAGTTCCAGACACATGTTCCTAGCTGCCTAATGGATCTGTTTGCCTAGGCCCGGCAGGGGGTGCACCCCACACACCACTAAGCAAGGCCAAAGCCAGCATAAACAATGATGGCAGGCTCTGAAGTTCATTAAATAATTCTAACACTTGCAACTTACGTCGTTAAATAAAAAGTGGGTTACATAAAACCACAGTAAGATGTCACTTCATACCCATTAGGATAGCAATTATCCTAATTAAAAAAAAAGACAATGAAAATACAAATTAAAAACAAACAAAAAAAACAGAATAAAGCATGTGTTGGTGAGGGTGTGGAGAAGTGGGAACCCCTGTGCAGTGCTGGGGCGGGGGGGCGGTAATGTCAAAGAGTGCAGCTGCTTGTGGTGGGTCCTCAAAAAATTAAACATCGGTGAATCTGGATAAAGGATACACCGGTATTCTTTGTACCACTGGTAATCTTTGAGCTTTCCTAAAGTTTCTGAAGTTATCTCCAAATAAAAAGTTTTGAAAGAAAGGATTACAGTGGAGAATTCCCGAAGGTCCCGGGAGCAGTACTTCTGGGAACAAACACGGAAGAACAGAGAGCAGGGGTTTTCGGGTAGCGTACACTGCTGTGCACAGCAGCATCATACACGATGGCCGAAAGGTGGGAACGACCCAATGCCCGGCATCAGCTCAGCAGACAGACAGAACGCGTTGAGCACACGGTGTAGTATCACCCAGCCTGAAAAAGACACGGCATTCCGACACTGGCTGTGACCCAGACGAACTCTGAAGACCCTACGCTCAATAAAATAAGCCCATCACACAAAGACCAATACTATGTGATTCCACGGATCTGAGGTCCCTGGAGGAACCTGGTTCACAGAGACAGAAAGTAGGAGGGTGGCTGCCAGAGTGGGGGGAGGGGAGACTGGGGAGTTAGTGTTTAGTGGGGACAGAGCTTTAGTTTGAGAAGATGAAAGGTTCTGGAGACAGATGGTGGTGATGGCTGTACAATAGTGTGAATGTACTTAATGCCACAGAGCTGTCATTTAAAAATGGTTAGAATGGCAGATTTTGTGTATTTTATCACAGTAGAGCAGTGATTTCTGAGCAGGCTACTCACACATGCTTTCCCAGTAAGTGGGGAAGCCCACCACAATGCCCTGCCAGCACGCACTCCCACCGTGCAAACCCCCATGAGCTTGAACTCCATTCCCGCAGGAAGCGGCCGTTCCGTAAAGAGCTCCGCACTCACTCTCATTGTTCAGTCTGGCCAGCCTCCCCTGCTGGGCTCTGGCCAGCCCCGTACCGTTTCCTGGAACACTTGGTTGCCAGACTTTTATCAGGTTTTTTAAACAGGCAAGACGTTTCATATGGGAAAGGAAGGTTATTTCCTTAATGTAAGTGTTTCCTTCTGATACTGTACCATTTGATGAAAACAACATGATTTAACACTTAATCACATTCAGTGTCTGTGACCTGAAAAATCACCTCCACAAAAGCCCTACAGATGATAAAGACTAAAATCAAACTTTAACATTTAATTTTCCTGGCTATTTTTTATTTTGAAAAATTATAAATAACCCTTCTAAAATCCTCTGTATTCTAAGATTTCAAAACACTGTCTTCAACTATAACCCCAATGACCCCTGGGTATTCCTAATCCCTCTCCCCCAAATCCTTCACATATAGCCTCACTACAGCATTCAGAACTCTGCACACATTCCAACACCTGATTTCCTTCGCCTCTGGGCTGCTGTGTATTCAAACAAGTCACCTAGGGCAAAGGCACATGTTTGCAGACTGAATTCTCCCAGCAGGCTGTTTGTTCATCAGTTTCCTGATGGTCCCCAATTCCCGTGCAGGCATCAGGACGGCGCACACAGACTGTCTGACGGTCCCCAATTCCTGTGCGGGCATCAGGACAGATTTTGGTTCAGCTTCCCGACACCCAGAAAATGACACTGCTTCCGTTCTGAAATGAGGCCTGGTCGGGAGACCTGCCTGGGCCAGGGAGATGTGAGCAGAAGTGTGTGTACCACTACGGACTGAAGCTTTCAGAACTTACATGTGGCTCTCGTTGCTGTGACCTCCTTCAGTCCCCTCTCCCTACAGTACCACAGTGACCAAAGGAGAATTTTTTGGGAATGCAGTACCATCAGCCTGGGGACCTGGGTGACTTCCAGGAAGAGACAGCATGCTGGGCTCCACTGGACAGGTATCATGACAAGAAACAGACTCGGGCTACAACCCTAAGACTGTGAGGCTCAGAGCCACCTCCCCCGAGGGACACGCTCCCCACCCCTCCCGTCTGACACAGCTCCTCCCACCTTTCGAAGGTGTCCAGCACGCACTCCCTACCCAGTCGCCCTCAGTGCCCAGGAACTTGTCAGTAGCCGGCTGACCAGAGCGTCTTTACTCTTGTCACCACAATTTATTCTTTACTGCACTATTACAAGATGTTTACATGAAAATTTTACCTTCTAAGTGGTTCTTGCTCTGTTGAAAGGTACAGTTCACACGTTCTATATTTAGGTTGCTTGTCTTAATTTGGTCACTAGAAAACAGAACAGAACACACACCAGATACATCAGCTATCTTGGATTATTAGTTTACTCTAAGAAAAGGAAAGGAAGTAGCATTTGTTAAAGGATGTTACATGCCACATGCTGTTCTAGGGGCTTAATATACATTATTTAATTTGTATCTCATAATACCATTTACAAGTAGTTATTATCCTCTTTTACAACAGGAGATTAAGACTGTGAAAGTCAAGTCAATATGCACAACAATGAAAATCCAAGCCTACCTGCTTACAAAGTTCTGATCTTTCTACTATCCTAAGCTATTCCTTTCCAAAAAGTGTTATGAAATTACCCCGCTAAATAAAAAAGTTTCCCTGATTATTTTAATAAAACACAAGGAGTTGATTTTTGCAAATCTGGCTCTTTAATAATAAGGGTGGTAAAACAGTAGCTAATACCAAATCAAAATGTCTTAAGACTCATTAATAAAAGCAGGAACATGGTGGCTCCCTGGTGGTGTAGTGGCTTAAGGCTTTGGCGCTGTCAACACAGCGGCCTGGGTTCGATTCCCAGCCAGGGAACTACCCACATTAAATAAATAAATAAATTAATTAATTAAATAAATTAAATTAAATAAATAAATAAAAATAAAATAAAAGCAGAAACAGTGGCTGGACTGGACCAAGTATCAGCCACTTGAGCTGTGAACATGTTTCTGAGGTCACCCAGAGAAGTGCAAATGGACAGCCGACAGTAATATAATATGCTCAGAATTAATTAGGAATTAACTGAGCACAAACTCAGGTATCTGGCCACATTCTTGTCCATTTGCTAAAGGAGAAGTATCTCTTCCGGGCAACTGGGCAGCGACAGTATAAACAACCCCAGCCGAGTCACAAATGTTAGAGGTGGGAAAGGTTAGAGCATGAAATAGACTGAGGAATTCAACCCCGCGCTAGTGACTGGGTGGCAACCGACTTAGGTCCATGCTCTGAAACCAACGGTACACACCAGCAGTCCGCAGTGCCAACCATGGCAGCGTATTTCTATATTTTCCAATGTCCCAAAAATGAACAGGTGGTTTTTGGTTTTTTTTTGTTTTTTTTTTTTTAACTAGGAAATAACTATTAACCCTCCCAGACCTGAGGCCCTGAACCTAACCGTCCCCTATACCTGGGCTCCTGAGCATTAAAGAGAAAAAGCCAACATGATTAGAAAAATGTTAGTTACATGGAGACATTGCAGAAAACAGGTCTGCCTTTCATTCTGAAAATTAGGTACCACGTACAGCGGCAGATTCGGAAATGGCCAAAAAATCAGTACAGCGGGCTGGGAGGGTAAAAAATAGGAACTTGAAACATCAAATAACCTCCCGTATCCCAGGCTTCTTTACTCTGAGCTCAAGCTCCCCCATTATACTTAACTGACCCCGAACCCTGAAAAACAACGCGGGAGAACGGGGGAATCACTTGTTTCGTGTGTGTCACCTGAAGGACGCTGCGTCTTTAACACCACTGAGCCCTGCCAGTGTGCCGTTCCCATGGGTGACAGGGGAGTCCAAAGTAGCAGATCCATTACTGACATGGTCACTGCTCTCATAGCCAGACTCGGTCCTTTGCATCTGCCAAGCGTCACCGTGAACTTGAGTCTCCCGGAGGCCTTTCTTTGTCTCTGCTGCTTTCCCATTGCATTCGGGGGGGCTCCTGCTGCCTGCTTGCTGCTTCACTTCATCTTCATATATGGTCATTAAACATTTGGGCTTTGCGGTCTCTCTCGGCCAATTGCTAAAACTGTGATCTCCGCTGCATTTAGGTTTGTTACTGATATGTGGCTTATGTCTTGGACTGTGCTGTCTTTTTTCACTTTCACTGAAAATACTATCAACATTCAATGTTTCTCTCACAGGTTTCCAGCCTCGGTTCCGGCCTTTACTGCTGCCACCGTAACTGCTGCCTTTGTCCCTGGAGTCTTGGCTGCTGTCTGTGTCATACCCAGTGCCACTGTCACTCTTAACTCTGCCAGTCATTTTCTCTGCCGGTGTGAGAGCTGGGGGCTGGCTGGGACTGAGCCTCTGCGGAGAAGCTCGCCTCTGATGGGCACCGCTGTCGTGTCTGGACGGTCCTCTTCCTTGACTGTGATACAGACGTGGGCTGCCATACTGCCTAAAGCCATTGGGGGCAGGAGGTGATCCGGGCTTGAAATGTGGAAGGTCTTCATCCACCAAATCTTTAAAAGTAAGTAAGTAAATAAGGATACAGATGAACTACTCTTCAGTGGCACTTTCAGTCTTAAGCCAAATAGCTTGCTTAAGAAGAAATGTTAAGCAGTAATAGGTAAGTGATAACTGTAAGTATTTAAATTGTATCACACAGTGCTTTGAGATTGACAAGTGCTTTTTGTCACTCCCATGCTTAATGAGAGGCATTTATAAAATGGTTACGTACTGATTTTTAAAAATAATCTCTAAAGTAGATTGTAAGATAATTAAAGCAGCTTTAAAAAATACTATTCTGCCTCACTCATAATGAATGAAAATAGTAAAAATAAAAATACTGTCCACCTCTTGTACTGGGAGAGATTCAGAAGTGTGTTAAAGGCACTGCGGCTGAGCGCATGAGGAAACGGGGGTCCAGTGCCTGCGGGTGGGGTACAGACATGACAGTCACAGGAGGGCCACTGGGCCACATCCAGCAAATGAAAGACGAACACACCCCACCCAGCACTTCCGAAAGCACCTGACGCTGCGGCCGTTCGCACAGAGCACACAAAGGTAAGCGTCTTAAATCGAGTTCTAAAGCCCAGCAATCTCGGGGAAGCTGGTCTGTCCACAGAGAAAAGAGCGTCAGTCAGACCAGAGAGGAAGGCTCACAGGAACAGGGATCTGCCAACGGGACCGACAGGAGGTCAGGGTTCCGGAACCACAGGATTTTATCACCTAACTTTCTAACTTCCCTTAGCAGTTGAAGGCACCATATGGGTAAACTGAATTTATAATTAAAAGTTAAAACAAGCAGACAAACATGCAGTCCAGGCTACGATGAAGTAAGAACAAGGAGAAATGCACATTTTCGGATTTACTAGTGTATTAAAGAGAGCATATTAAGATATGTAACATACAAATACATACTACACTTTAAATGACATTAAATTGAAGTTAGAATATTTAGTTTTAAAATAAGATCTTCGCAGCCCCTTCCAAAATGCATGCTCCGCGCTCCTCACTCACCTCGGTGTGGGCCACAGTCCCCTCGCTGTCCCCGCTCCCAGCCTCTCCTCTGAGGGGACAGCAAGCCCTTCTGCTCCATGGCTTTCAGAGCGCATGCTCGGGAAATACCTTTGATTTTCTCCCTTTGCTCGGGACTCAGTTTAACTGTAAAGGAAACTATTCCTGTAATAATGATGCAGATCGTTTTTCCGAACGGTCGACAAAAGTACAAAATAACTACATAAAAAATTTAAGACACTATGTATTAAAAAATAAAATATAGATTAAAGTACACAATGAACCCATTTTCGCACCTGAAAACCACTCAATGTGATTTACCCGGACACTGAGATGCCTGCGACCTTCTAGAACTTCTTGTAAAGCTCCTGAAGCCAATGTGGAGGGAACAGAGACCTTCCATGGAAACAAGAGCTAAAGGTCACTGAGTGGTCGCTATGGGTCAGGCACTATTCTGTCCCAACTCATTTAATTCCGGGAGGTGAAGACAATTAATGTCTCTATTTTGGATCAGGACACAGAAGTTAACTGCAACGCAGAATCAGGATGATAGATCCTAGTTGTCTGGTTCCCATATTTGTGTTCTTTAATAAATAACACACTTTCCGGGCTTAAAAATGGTGTCATTTGAAAAACAGGTAATGGCGGAAATCTAAGAATACCAACGATACAACAGAGAAAAAAAGATAGAGTTCTATCAAGAAATTTTTAAAGCATTTATTACAGTTCTTTGCTGATGATAATTATTAATTCTGAATCTTACCATCCTCAATTATGGGTTATTTTTATGGTCAGACATTATTGCATTAATATATTTAAAAGTTGCTTAAAAATCATTCTGAACATCCACCCAATTAAGAGTTTTAAGTCACAGAACTAGGTCTGTGAAAATTAATGTTGTGGGATGACTATAACAAGAGAGAGTTAAGTAAATATGAGGTTAAGAATAAACTACAATAGCAACTCTGAATGACTGTTAAATTTACTAATGGTAAATTTAATCCTGACAATATGAGAAATTATTAACTCAGCTTTTCTTCCCCAAGTGAGTAACTGACACCTGAAGGCACGGTCACACTACAGGTGTTTCTGATAACACTCCGGACTGCCCCCAGCCTACTACGGCCTGGAGTGAGTGCTCGGACAAGCTCACCACGGGTCAAGTCAGAGAGTTCAGACAGAACTACGGGTCTCCAGAAATGCCCAAATCGAAGGACAAGATTTTGTTATCTACCTGTTATGGCCTCTTCGTGGCCAAGGAGAGCTGCTTATGCATCCTGGATATGCTTTTGTACGGTCCTTCCCAGGAATTATAGGTGTATAAGTGAAGGAAGGGGCAAGTCTGACTACTCAGGGACAGTGCAAAAACGACAATTTAAACACGTACCTGTTTGAATGTGGCTCCGAGTAAATGGTGAAATACTATCTGTCTGACATTTCTGGCTTTCTCTGTGCTTGGCTTGATCACCAACTCCATTTTCTTTTGAATTATCTGACCTGTAAGTTGAGGGCTTTTCACCTCCTTAAAAAGAAAAACAAAAGTATATCATCCCTTCTCCCCTCGCACCACAAGAGGAGATGCCTGAATCATCTTTTCAGCCATTTTTACAACTATGGACAAAATTACTTAAAAACTTGGAAGTCTGACACCTTTTAAGGATTTCTACATGTTCTGTCATGCACCCAAGAATGGCCTAGCTGCCTTGGACTTTTCCACTGAACTGACTCACATCAAATCTCAAGTTTTACCACTAGAAAGAGCTAGCAGCCAAGCAGCCCTTCTGTGCTTGTGTGACCGTAGTGCCGGGTGGCACTGAGGGCCTTCTGAGGCCACTGCTGAAGGCAGGCTTCCCTGTAAAGATTAACTGAGAGCACTGGAATTTTCCTGAACCCCACCTTACTTAAACTAATCTGAAATTATCCTCAACATTTCATAACCAGTGTATTAGTATTCCCAGCATGGCTGTACTGTGATCGTGGAGAAACACTCAAAAAAAATTTTTAAAGGAATTACCCATATTTTCTGCAACAGATTTATAATGTGACCAGCTGACGACCTGCCCGAGAGCGTCTTCAGTGGAAACAGCAGTGCCATCTGGGTTTGCGTAAAACAGAAGCAGGGGCTGGAAGTGACATCGCACGCACTTGGAGACCACATCTTTCCATCTGGTTCCAACCTTTCCAAAAACCACAATGAACACAAACGAAACAAAACCTGCTATCAATGTTTCAAACCCAAGGGCAGACACTGGGTTCACTTGCGTATTAAAACATTTTAGACATTCAGATGCTAGCAGCTTAACTGTTCATCATATTACATGATTAATTTTACTGCATATATAACCAGGCTAAATAAAAATCTATAAACATTATCATTACAAAAACTAATGGGCAAAATTATACACTTTCTATATCAAGATTTAGTTATCAACTTGTAAACTGGTTTTCACATACACGGTTGACTGACTTTTGACCAAGATTTCAAGACAATTTAATGGGGAAATATAAAAGAATCAATTCAACAAATGATGCTGGAACAATTGGATGGCCATGTGAAAAAATTAACTTTGACACAATTACACATAAAACACAAAAATTAACTCAGAATGCAAACTCTATAAAGCTTATAAGAAGAAAACAAAAGAAAAATCTTAGCCTGGGGAAGGTAGTAAAATTTTCTTAGGACATCAAACAAAGTATAAAAATAAGTGGGGATAACTGTGGGGCTCATCTCATTTGCTTCCCTTTTTTCTATTCAACTGCCTAG
The DNA here is from genome assembly GCA_004026885.1 of Lyroderma lyra. Lineage (NCBI taxonomy): Eukaryota > Metazoa > Chordata > Mammalia > Chiroptera > Megadermatidae > Lyroderma > Lyroderma lyra. The sequence goes on from PVJL010004801.1 coordinate 60,212, forward strand.
TGCCCATTGTTTCAAAAAGTTGTTTCTTCCACTGGGCTTTCTGACTTTTAATACAAAAAGGGCTATTTCCACAGCAGTTGATCCTTCATGGGCACAATCTTAAGTCCCATAAATATCAAATATTTGAACTTTTACTAACTTAGTAAATAGTAGTGCTGACAAACAACCTTTCATGATAATTATAATGAAAGTAAATGGAATTGTACATCGTTTGCTTATAACAACAAAATAATGTGTATTTTAAATCAATTTCCTGCTTGATAGCAAGATTCTCAAAGCCAGTAAGTTTGAGGGCAGTGTGGACACGATCGAGAGCTGCCCACGGGAGCCAAGTCTGGTGCTCCTGCAGAACCTGAGAGCAGTTCAGACACCGGACCCCACTACACCACGTCAACAGCTCATGTCCTGGCGTACGACAGGTCTGCCAAAAAGCTCTGAAGGTGAATGGGATACGTATTCCTTACCAAGAACCATTATCCTCTAGTTTACTATGTATTATTATAATGTTTGAGTAAGTTATTTACCATAGATGTAACAGATACATCTAATTCCAAAAACCACAAATACAATTTGAAGACAGTCATAATAAAAATACAAAAACAAGCAGATTTTTGTCACCAGCCATACAAAGCAATTGTAAATCATCCACAAAGAACTAATACATAGAGCAACTATGTATCAGGCAAAAGGGCATACATGTGGATTCCTGACAGTTACTATTTGTACATGAACATTTATTAATGGACTGACTTAAAAGGTGGCTTCAAAATAAATAGGATTTCAAGAAATAACAAAAGGAAGTGTGAACTTAATGATGCTATTATTATTTTATATAACTACATATAGTCATTTTATATAATTATATCTTTGATGATTATATTATATATAATTATTCTATCATCTATTTCTAAAAAGTAAAAACTAATAATCATTCCAGTTTGTGAAAGTGTCACTTACCTCTTTCACATTTGCATCATCAAAAAACACCCATTTGGAACTCTTGGTGTGAAATGCAAAGGCACAATAATGTCGGCTGGTGTAGCAGATCATACCGACAAGGTGAAGTTCACTATTTTTGGCATTTTCATCAGTAACCCTATAAAAAAGCTGTTTAAAAAAATGAATAATGTACATTTAATACTGTATCTTTTTAAAAATAAAGAGTAATTTCATGTCATGTAGTTGACTGTAAAAACTATTTCTCATGCATATTTCCCAATCCAGTATTATATTTTAAGAAGAAACCACTAACATTGCATTGCTAACAGGATTACCACTTCTAACTAGTCCACAGGAAACATTTAGTCCAATGCAATGAACTCACTACAGTTTAGTTCAGTAATTCAGTATCTACAGTAACACAGAACTGACACTTGACATACCTAAACTTAAAATGTGAGATAAATCACTCATTTTTTGATAATTTTTGATTGAATCACATATTTGAACACTCGTTAAACATATCTAAAAGTTTAATTATAACATTAACCAATTCAGAATATATTCATTAAGATGCTAATAAACATATTAAGAGATCAGTACTGTAGATGAATTTTAAATAGTAAACCTTTCCAGGTTAACATTAGTATTCATAATCACATCATATGCACACACACCCCCCATCTCATCACCATGCTAGAGTGACACGGGATACAGCATGAGACAGCTTAGTTTGTAACAAAAGCCGTTTCTAGTGTATGCAAACAAGGCATTTCAGTTAGTCGGATTCGGTTAACTTTATCAGAGTCACATCTGATTATTTCCTTTAGAAAGAAAATGTAGTTCTGCAAACACAGTGTATTATGACAAAGATGTTTCAGAGGGACTTGAAAGTCAAAGGGAAGAGACGAGACAGCAAAGCTACCCCAGGGAGGTGCAGGTGTGTTGCCAGATTCCGGACAACGTCTTCCGTCAAGTCAGAGTGCTCCGAGTCCCAGACAAGACCGATCGTCACAATCTCTGGGCAATTCATTAAAACGCGGCGGATTTTTATTTTTTGGCCACAGTTACTCTAAAGAAAAATACAAAAGGCAAGGTTTGAAAATAGTTGAAACATATACATACACACACACACACACACACACACACACACACACACGTGTATATATATCACAGGTAGTGCCTTACACAGTGTGTATTGTTCAATAAGTCTTAAGATATATTGGAAATTTATTTATTAAGCATACTAAAATGGACTTCGAACACACTATTTGTCTTAATTATTGATTAAACACGAAGTTTACTTCAAATCACCTTTCTTTGTAAATCTGTTAATTAAAAGATTCAACCTAAAAATAGTCAGAAATACAATCCCTGAAGTCATTAATAATACTACATGAGAAAAGAATGACACCATTTGTAGCATTTACTTACAGAAAAAGGAAAAAAAAAAACAAACTAATTTTGTCCTTAGTCAAATGACAGATTTCAGAACTTTAAAAAAATTAATCAACATTTGTTACCTTAAATTCTTCACAAAGTTAAGTTTTTAAAGAAAGAGTGCTGAGATAACTAGCTCACATGGCACAGTTACCTAAAATAACATTGAAAAAATAAATTCTTAAAATTAAGTCCATATCTAATTAACATTTCCACGATAATGTCTGAATGTCTATTTTCAAATTTATAAACACATAAGCACACTAACATTCTCCAACTTCTACTTACAGGGCATTTCCTATAGTCATCAGTGGTATTGGCTGCTTGTAGCAATTCTGCAAACATTTCAGGCTTAAAACGTTCATGCCTTTCCATCATTCTTTCAACTTCATTGCTACAAAAGAAAAAAGTCATCCCAAATCTGGCCTATGAACTTGAAAAAGATCTGATAAATTATGCATGAAAAATATGAAGTTATCTGTATCAGTATGATCATTTTTTCTGTCTTAAAACAAGGTTTTATCTAAAATATTAACCATGAAGTTTTGAAAAGTGAGAAAGCATGATTTTGGCTGATGTGTGATGAAAAAATCATGTCAAGAATAGAATACTCAAAATTATACCACTGTTTGGAACTACGTGAACGAAGTGAGATGCTCCAGGTGAAGGCAGTTCTAAGTCAAGTATGTCCTTTACATTATTACTTAAGTTACTCCATCAAGTTACTAAGGGACTTGAGTTTAAACTTGGGCCTGACCAGAAGAACAAATTGCAGGAAAGGCTTCCTCTCAGGCCTAAACCTCCCAGAAACTGAGTTACCATTTTCAGCTGAGAAAAGGGCCCCTTGCTGATCAGTGCAGGAGTCACAACCAGAGCTATGTGAGCCAGGCTGTGCCATCTGCTCCTGTCACAAATGGAATCATTTCTTTAGAGCCTGGGCTGGGTCTATGCCACTCTGAATTTAACCTCCCCTAGAGTTCATTTTTTACATATCAAGGAACTAAGTATTTTTAAACAACTATTTAAACATTCCCCCCCCCCCCAAAAAAAAAACCAAAAACCAAAAAAAAAAAATGTAATGTAAGCTCCTGTTCTAGATGCTCTAGTTCTACTTAATATAACTGTCCTGGAACTGGATATACTTTATCGTTCGTGGTTTAAATACTATACAATACTCAATAATAGCTAAAAGCCCCCAAGCTCCTACAGAGCTTCACACATATGAGTGTTCTAGAAACACTGAAGCTGACAGCCCCATTCCATCTGTGCGTTAATGACTGGTAAAAACTCACAGCAGCAGAGCGGTGGTTAACGTGACCAATACTGAACTGAAAATGAAGCCTCAATCCGAATTTGTCCATTACCAGATCAACCTTATTAAACCTATTTCTTCATCAACAAAACAGTGTTCTTGTTAAAAGTGACAACTTACAGCCTGAAACACAGTAAAAGCAGTCAATAATTGGTATTCAATACTAAAAACTAATAAAATGAGAGAGATTATTAGAATTCAAACTCTGGGCTCTTCAGTTTGTGGTGTGGACCAGGGAGAATGATGGAGCACTAATTCTTATTACCCAAGAGAATGCCACAGACACTGTCATTTTACCCAAGAGGTTCAAAGGAGACAAAGTTTTACAGCTCTTAATTTGTGCAATCTCTCCTTGTTCAAACACCATCCTACTTTTCATATAAAGTAAAAAAAAAAAAAAAAAAGGCTACAGTCAACTGAAGTTTAGCAGAGATTTCTCAAAACCTACGTTCTACAAATCTGTACACATAAGAAAGAAACTGAACACACCCAAATAACCAACTGTTATCATTCAATAACCTTTAAGAAATAATGTGCTATATCCAAAAAAAGCTGGGAAGTTTAGTAACAGATGGATGAGCATATGATACTCACTTTGCACAATGATAAAAGATATTAGTAACATTTAGTAACTGTCGTACTGATGGATTCTGAGTGAGAATTATCCATCAAAGTTTTGTTTTTGTATTAAAATATCTGCAAACATGCATGATCTTATTCAATGTTTATCAAAATCAAACATTTATACTCTCCAATACCTATTAGAAAATGCTGAAATAATCCTTATGGAAAGTCCCAGGTCATTTTGGATTGCTAACTAGCTCATCTTTCATGGGCAGGCGGGCAGGGAGTGGACAGGTCAGCATGGAATTTTTATTTCAGGTGACTGGTGAGGCCTTAAATGCAATGAACCTCATGGAAGATTATTTTCACGTCTTCTTTCTTTTCCGCCTACCCTAGCTTCCATCACCATGAAGGGACACAGGAGACATGACCACAACAAAGTTAACACCTCAGCAAAAAAGAAGAAAAAGGGCACAGTTCCTTTTACTGTTGAGCTTTTCATTCTACGCTCGCATTCACAGCTCCAAAAACTTGCTATAGATATAAAGACATAAAAACTGACTAGTATTTTGTACATGCCACTAAGTGGTATATATATCTGGCTAATTCAGAAATATCCAACTGAGGCTAACACTACTTGGTACCTCTGATGGTAGCACATCTGTGAGTCCTTGACAGAGCACACATTCACATGTGGTATGGTTTTATAAAATAAATGCTCCATGTGCTTAAATGTGTCCTTAAATCTTTGGCACAGATCCTTACCATAGGGCTGTTGTCGAAATGTACCGCACAAATTCTGTAAAAGGCAGAGGATCTGATGAGGCTCCACAGCTACGACACACACACTGCAGTAAAAACACGTGTTTAATTAAACGGTTATAAAATATCAATATAAAAATGGGAAAAGCTAAGAGCGTAAGCAGCTCACCTGCTCGTACAGCGTCATAGCGAACTTCCGGTGAGTGACGCAGGACTTCGCTGTGCACATGTCTGCATCTCTGCTTGGCACTATGTGAAAATGAATCCTCTCCAATATGTTTTCCTAATTTAAAAGTCAAAAGACAAATGAGATGTGAATCTGGCAGAGGACACTGTAAAATACAACTCTCTTTACCTTTACAAATTTAAATATCTTTCAAGATTTTCCACTGTGTTATGTTTAGGAGGGCCATGCATACTGTCGGCTTCTCAGCTTTCCTCTTTAATCAATACTTCAAGCGTTGTTCAATCATTCAACCTTTCGTAGTGTAGCTTTTAATAATTTTAATGAAAGAAAATTATAATGTAATGTTATTTTAATAAAGATTTTAAAAATAAACTCATGATGGTTGACATACAGAATTTAAGGAAACACAGTTTCCTACGTTTCCAGCATTCTCACAATGAGAAGCAGCAGTTAATTTTTTTAAAAAATCCTACTTGGATCATCTGAATAGCCTATATGACTTACACCAAAATATCAATGACAAATATCAATGATACCTGCACTAGGACCCCAATGCAAGGAATGTGCTCTGAAACAAATTTCACATGAAAGCTCAAAGTTATACCGATCAATAGGGGTATTTATTTCTTTAACAAATAATCCTTTTTACCAAAGCTTAAAAAATGGATTCTTTTAATTACCTGATTTCCACTGTCTTGGGGCATTTAAAAGCATTCAATTATTTAAGCCTGGATTTCTAGATATTCCATGAATTATCATATCATGTATTAGTATATTTCACTTATGTAAAACTATAAAGTTCAGTATTGTGCTAAATATGTTTATTTACATTTTGAGTAATGGATCAATTATAAACATGAGAAACGTGAAAAGCACATTGCATGACTGTGCACGCTGTTTTGACACCTTTTAATAGACACAGCAAGTGTGCTCAGCAGGGTAGTAGTCAAGGAGCTACCTATCTAAGGAAATAGTAAAGATGCTCAATAAAAATAGTAACAATGTACAAATGCCAAATGAATCCTACAGAGAGTAAGTTCTACAGAAATTCAGAGAACTGAGTGGGGTGCTCTGATTATGCCTTATCCAGCAGGCGTGACTTAGGTCGAATCTCAACAAATGACAGATTAGAGAAGTTTTGAGTATTTCAGGACCTTGAGCAAAGGCTATAAAAACAGTAATTTAAAAGACATGTTTGAGGAACAAAATGTAACCATATCACCAGGAGGGAAAATTCTGGAGGAAGCAGAGATGAGCTGGAGTTTAACTGTAAGGGCATAAATGTCAGAAAAGAGTCTGGACCTGAATCACAGAAATATCTGAAGAGCAAGCATTAATCTGAAGAAAATTACATTACAGTGGCTGTTAACACAGATTATTAAGGCCGAAAGAATACTAGTAAGGAGGCTTAAGTGATGCTGAGGGTAGAGGCCTAAGCCGAACAAGTGGTGACAGGGAAACAGTATGGCCGGGAGAATCTTACAAGGGTTTCTGATGGAAGAATTTACAGAACTGGCTAAACAGACACTAAGAGAAGAAATGGTTATGTCTTAAACACTGAATAATCAGCATGCGCTGATTTTAGAGGGGTCTGAGGCCGGGCCCTGATCCCAGGAATGCCCCCACTTACGAACGTGGTGGTGAGAGTCTCCTGCCCAGCCTGGAGTGAGGGGTGTCGAGGGTGGCACCCTGAGAGCACCCACCGGAACCCCCTCTCACGCAGGGTCCCCGCATCTCCCAGAAAAGCCACCGCCCCTGTGCTGCACACAGAAGCCCCATGCAGGCAGAACTCTGACTCAGGGACGGCGTGTACCTGAATGAACCTTTGGATCCAACAAACATCTGAACGTGCTCTAGCAGGCTAACACTCGGCGACTATCAGCAGCAGCACAAACGCAAACCGGAAGTCCGGGAAACACAGAGGGCCCTAAACTGAGCTGAAGGATGGGCAAGACACAGGTCTGCGGGGGTTCGAGCCCGGTTCCGCCGGCCTCAGAACCTGCACCGCTCGGGAACGCGAACCCCGTCCAGGCGCAGGGCCCCAGGTCCTTACGAAGCACTCGGCCGCGTCGTCCATGAGGCCCAGCTGGAAGCGCTGCTCGTCCCGGAAGCTCTCGGCCAGCGCGTGCCTGATGTTATCGGACGGGAGGGCCTTCTCCCGACTGTGCTGGAACTGGGCGAAGATGGTCTGCGAAGCGACGAGGACACGTGAGGTTAACGCCGGCCCCACCCCACGGGGAGAGCGCGCTAAGATGCTCCGGAGAGCACGGCCGGAGGTGAGGGCCGGTGTTAAGCCGGTGCCCGGCTCAGGGACGCCGGTGTAAGGAAGCGTTCTGAGCTAAGGTGCTTTAAATAGAAAATTGTACTGTAGGAATTTAAATTACGTTACCCAAAAATAAACATCTCATCATATAAAAATGAGGAACTCACTGGTCTTATTTTTAAAATGCTAATATAGCCTAAATGAACTTACAGAATTTTTGTTAGTGAACCTTAAAAATGACAAACTGTTTTCAACACAAATATTAGACAACGTTAATGGAATGGCAATTTCCCACTATTATTAAATTGGCTTTTAAAAAGCGAAAATGTACATTTTATAAAAACAGAAAGTAATACTTCTAATTTTTTAAAATATTTGTTGTCAAGTTATCGGATTTCCTCATTTTGAGAATCATTTCTAAGCTAAGCCCAAGAAACAGTGGAAACAGCATTTAAGAACATGTAACTACAGGCGTTGATCTGTTTTTCTATTTCCCTTGTTGAGTTTAAGAAGAAACACTTCTTCATGAGTTCTAGGTCGCGGCTCTGAGTTTGAGGAGGGGAAGGCAGGCAGCGGAAAGCGCAGGTGACCGTGAGGCTGTCACAGCTCTGTGCCAGGAAATGTAACGGTACTAGCTTCTATAGCTGGACAAGATATTCCGAATTTACTGTGGAGTCGATAAAGTGTGATACTGTAATCACAGCCCTATTTTGCCATGTTCTATAAAAAGAAAATATGTGATGACTGATTCAAGTAGCCTTTTTAGGAACATAAAATAAAGCATGAAAATGGCTTTTTATTTTCCTATATGTGTGTGTTAAGAATTTTCAAAAATGCAGAAGAATGAAAATGTGTTAACATCTTAAACGGCTAGACAAGGATTTCAAGACCATGAATGGGCTGCTAATTACACTGCACCTGCTCCGTTTCTGCCTTTGTCTCCCTTCCATTTCTTCTCATCCAAGCAGCCAAAGAGATGGAGTGCAAACAGTATGCTCTGTGTATCAAGCCACACGGACTCCATCAGTCCTCCACTCAACATTTCCTACATGGCTCAGAAGGAAAAGCAGGTCCTCACCAAGGCCCGGGAGGCCCTACACAATCAGGACTGCTGTCCCAGTTAGCGTGACCCCATGACAAAGCACCCTAAAACGCAGTTACCAAGAACAACGTTTACTTTGATCACCAGCCTGCAGTGTGGGTGGACGGCCAACCTGCTGCATTTGGGATCCCCTGTAGGATGGAACCTTGACTCATTTGAAGGTCACTCACTGACACTAACAGCTGACACTGGCTGGGACATCTGCTGCTGCTGCAGCCAGCCTGGTGACCTCCCAGTGTGTGGGTCACATGCAAGAAGGCCCACCCAACAGAGCGAGCCAGGTGGGAGCTCTGCCATGTTTCTGACCTCGCCTCGCCGTCTACAGGATCGTTTCTGCCACATTCTCTCCGATGGAAGTGAATCACACATCCCACACTCAGGCGACTAGACCCCACCTTCTGACAGGAAGCGTGCTAAAGAACCTGCACATGTGCTCCACCCACCACGATGCGCCTTCCCTGCGCTCAGCTCCCGTCACCCCCACCAAACACCTTCTGCAGGTGTCCTTGCCTGCATGCTCTCTTCCACTCTGCCACCTTCACCAGGTTGTGAGATGTCACTTTCTCAGTGAGGCTTTCCTGGCTACTCAACTCTATTCCCGTTCCCTGACTTACTTCTCCTCATTTACAATTATTACCATCTAACATACTTTCTATTTTGCTTATTTTCTCTTCCCCTAAAGAATATAAGCTCCATGAAGATGGGTTGTTTTTACTTTTGTGCACTGCTGTATCCTTGGGAACTACAGCAGTGCCCAGAATTCAGTACTAGCTTGAAAATACTTGTTTAAAAAATTATTTCAAAGTAATGAAGAATGTAATTGTTAACAATTTTATACCATTGAGAATATTAATTTTAACTGTCATTGTAAAAGTGGAAAATGGTAACACAAACCTGAGTAAGTCATACTTTAAGAATTCATCTCCAAAACTATAAATCACTTGACAATGAACTTTAATTACAAATAAGTGAATCAAATATTACAAATAAGGGAGTCAAATAAACAAAACAAACTATCAAATAAAATTAACTTTTGGAGACAACTCACAGTAATTTTCAGAACTATTTGAAAGTTACCTTCAATGCACAAAACACGCAGGCATCTCCCTGACACACATGTCCAGTCAGAACCCGTAAGCTTCTTCGAAATATATCCAGCTGCCACAAAACCTAAAAGACATGAGGTGTGAAGCAAGGCTGCAGGAAGATGTTCTCCCTGCGATAAATACATTTAGATCTCTTTTATTTAAAAGTATTAAAACTGTGGAAAGCTAATAATTTGTTAGTCGCATACAGAAATCAGACACACACCACCACTAAACTTAACAGCGCGTATAAAAGCGCCGGATACGTGCAGTGCGGACATGAAGATGGGTTCGGAAGATGGGCCTACAGACTCGCATGTAAAAACCACAACAGGTTCAGAGCAAGAAAAGCCGAGTCCCTCAGTCAAGGATTTCACGTGATCAGGAAACACAGGGTACGGGATGGAGGACTTGGCAGAGCCCTGGCCTGGAAGAGGAAGCAATTCTAATACTTGGGACAGACTGCACCCTAGAAAGGAAACGTAACTGGAGTTGAAAACCAGGCTATGCCAACCAGGGGTCAGTGCACCGTGGCCAGAAAAGATGAGCACCGAAGCGCAGCAGCTAAGAAAGAACTTGAGTGTTTTTGCTCCAGTTACCCATTCATCATTTGCTACTAAAAAACAAGAACAAAATAAACAAAAATAACTGCAATTGTTTCAGTAAATCAGTCCAGTACTTAAATCATTCTGAAGAATCTGGGTAACTGTGGCTGCCTCAGAGTTCTTATAAGGATTAAATGACAAGTAACAATATATCAGTGTTGAGAGGAGTGCCCAGCACATAAGTGGCAGACAGTGAATGCAACTGCTCTCTGCTGCTGTCATTACTATTATGACAGACAGCCATATCTGTAAGTGGAGCCCCCCATGGGAGGGGAGAGACAGAAAAATGTGAAGAAATAATGGCAAAGAGTCTCTGAATGTGATCATTATAAACCCACAGATCCAACCAAGATGCTCAAAAACCAAATGAGAGAAACATGAAGAAAACTATGTCAAATCACAACATAACCAAACTGCTTTAAACCAGGGGGAAAAGAAACTCTTGAAAGCAGCTAGACAAAAAAGGACACATCACACACAGACGAACAGAGACAAGAATGACAGTTTTTCATTAGAAATAATGCAAAAGCCAGAGGACAGAGGAGCAAAATCCTTAAAGTACAGACAGAGAGGAAAGCTGTCAACATAGACTTCTTTTCAAAAACCAAACGAAGTACGATTTCCCCCCAGACACAGACAAGCTGCAAGACCCCATCACCGATGGGCTTATACTACAGGAGGTGTGAGAGGAGGTCCTTCTCACCAGAGGGACAGTGTCCATTGGAGGTGGTGCTGCGCAGGGAGTGGTGAGCACCAGAAACGGTGACCATGATGTTAAATGTAAATGACCTTCACCGCGAACAGCAGTGGAATGTCCATTTCTGCAAAAATACATTCCCATAGGGATGCTACTCTATTTTCTCCGCCATGTAAGTGTCCTTTCTTAGAGTTTTCTTTTGTTAGCGTAAGTTTTTCATCTCCCTAAACCACACACAGTGTTTTGAGGGCCAAAGGCGAGGGCAGAAACCAAGGGAAATGTAAAACAAGAACGGGAAAAGGGCCAACGGGGAGATGTGAACTGACAGTAGCTCTTCCTCTTAGCCTCACTCGGCCAAAGCATCTCCCAGGCTTCCGGTGTATGCCAGGTTCCCTGGATCTGAAGCCACTCAGCACACACTGTCCTGCAGATGTGCCAGTCAGGACCAGACCAGTGACTGCCATGGACGGTCCCAGATCAGAATGAATGAGAATTAGGGCTTTCCTAGTACCAACCACTTTTCATTCCCGGGCTGAGGCAGAGAAATTTCAAGTCTGACATCTGTCCCAGACAGAGTGCAACTGAGCACGTAAGTCTGAGTCAGAAGTCTGAGCATTCATTCAGAATGACATATTCTAGATGTGTTCATCTACCAAAGGAGTTAATTAACCAGTATTTCTCTTTCTACTCTCAGTTCTCAGGAGGGAAAAAAAAAAGCATTAGAAAATACTTTTTAAAATGATTTATTTTAAATAAATTCTTCTAAGGTATGTTCTGAGATCAGCAGAACATCCCAGTATTCTAAATCTTCCTCATTTTTAGTAATAATGGTCAGAAAGACCCAGGATCCTACAAAATCTAGAGCTGCTATATAAAAACTGCACCATCCATGAGAAAAGGCATTTATCTGCAGCAGTAGTGTCTGCATTCTGACCCCCCAGAGGTGACTTAAGGCCGGGGGGGGGGGGTGGGTAACAGAGTCTGAGTGCTGAGATTAAAAACTGCATTCTCATTTCAGCCCAAACAGGCCGTCTCTATATGCTATCTGCAGAGATTCTACTGGATTTCTTTGGGGGAAAAAGAGAGGAAGTGGGGCGAGATAGATCAGCTGATTCAAAAAAATTATGTGTACTTTAGAAACATAGTCTTAATTTCCAAGTAATCACTGTAAATCAGAAGACACTTTTGTGTCACAGTAATATATGATTCTGTTGGAAAAAACCCTCCATTTTTCATAAAAGCCAAAATGCCCAGCCAAAATGATTCTGCCCCCTTCCAAAGTCGTCCTAGTCAGAACAACTTTGCTCTTGGTGTGCAAGGCGGAGCAGTGTGACGTGAAAGTGTCACCCGAATGGCACTCTTCACAAGGCCAAGAAGCATGGCTCACCTGCACGGCACTGTTGAGGAAGCAGCTGTTCTGCCCGGGCTCGTTGAGCAAGCCCTTGGTGGGGGCCAGGGACAGCATGCTCCCGGGCTGGTATGCTCTCCCCAGGTTGCCACCAGGCTTCCGGAGGAACTTCACCCATGCCATCTCCAGGCAGCTGCGTGTGCGTGTACGCGATGCCGCCGATGGCAGGACAGGCGGGTCCTGCAGATGTCCACCTAATGCACTGCAGTCCACCCCAATCACGGGAGTCTCCAAGTCCACATCTTCCCAGATGCTGAGGATTCTGAGGACTTTATCAGGGAAAGACGGGCTACATACATGTTAAGGTCTGAGAGCTAAAAAGGAAAGCGACTGTAAACAAGGCCTTACAGATTTTTAGATGTATTAAATTGAAAAAAAATGTTTTTAACTTCTACAACTAATGTCGATGAACAAATCATTTTCTTTACAGCATGAGCCATTCGTGCTGGGGGTTTGAAGAAGATGCAGTGTTGGCATCTGCCATGGTTCCTTTGGTCACTGGCTTTCCCCACAGTTTTTTAGTAAGAAAGAAGGCTCGCTCTCCCGGGTGACGTTATCAAAGGTGACTCCATATTTCACATCCAAGAGACTTCAAAGTGAATCTACAAGAAAGAAAACAAATGCTTAAATAAAGGTAAAGGCTAATAAAGGAAATCCCGACTTTACCATTTGAACACAAACACTGACTATATATTTAAAATACTGAATATATAATCATAAAAGGATTAGAACTAATGTTCTAAAATATGAAAGTTCATCATTAAATTTTTTTAAATAGCAATGTGACATCAAACATCACAGAAAACAAACCGGTAACAGCTTCTGGCAGGGGAGTGGGGGGTGCAAAAAAGGTGAAGGGGTGAAGAGGCACCGACATCCAGTTACACGACAGTCACGGGAGGTAATGCGCAGCACAGGGGACACAGTGAACAGGATGGTCACCAGACTTACTTGGTGATCACTCGTAAGGTACATAAATGTCAAAACACTACCTAGTACACCTGAAACTAATACATCATTGTATGTCAACTACACTTTTAAAAGAAAGCAAAAATACGACACTTGTGCACACTGACAACAAGTAGGTGATTGAGATTATCTGGTTCCGCTTGTTAAGGAGACAGAATCTGCACAATACACAGTCCGGTTTAAAGAAGCGCTAATTTTCAAAACTGTTTTTGTAGGTGTTACCATGATACATCATTTTAAAACCAATGAAACCTCATATAAAATAAGAATCTCAGCTTTTAATGTAAATCAAAGAGATTAAACTTCCAAAACACTGTCAAATAAAGTTTAAATGTGAAAACGACGACAACAAAATCACTACCTTCTTTCAATGATTTCATTGGTCATATGATGGTCTCATAAGGAAACTCCTCTATGGAAAACTAGAATTGGATTTACCGTAGTTTGAAAAATATTAACTTTGCTGTCAACACAAAGTTGTTTTGTTTATTAAAATAAATACATATACAGAGACTCTATGTTGCTATGTATCTCACACAGAATCATATCATTGGCCCCCAAAAAATCAGTACATTTTATGTAAACTGAGATACATTACAACTCAGAAAAAAACATTACTTTGATAAACAGATCTTAAGTAACTTTCCACATTATTTATGAATACAGGCTCCTGGGTAAAGGAACTTTAAATGTTCAACTTGTTAGTTAAAAACAATCAAGTATTACTAACAAAGCTTTGTTTAAATGACTAAATTTCCTTCCTGCATTCATTCATTCATTCAACATTTACTGAGCTGTCCGTGTACCGTGCCTCATTACAATGAGGACAGACAGACAGAATAATACAATGAATACTAAGCCGTGCAGTGTACCAGGAGAGCTGGTTGCTGAGTGCTGACAGAGAAAGGAGGAAAGGTGAGGAGGGGCGGATACAGCGCACCCTGACTGCGTTTGAACTGCGCAGGTCCACTTACAGGTGGACTCGTTTCAATAAATTCTTGGGCGTCCCTGTGCATCCCTGGTTTTTTGCATCCAGGGATTCAAGCAGAGTGTCAACAGTGCATTGTCCCACCCCATTTTATGGAAGGGACTTGAGCATCCATGGATTTCGGTGTCTACGGGGATCCTAGAACCAAGTCTGCACGAATGCCAAGGGACCGTAGTTAAGTTGGGGGTGGGGGTGGGGGGTGGGGTCCAAAGTTACACACAATTTGACTCCTGGCAGTTCACAGATGGCCTGTGTGATGTGAGATGGTCTGCCCTTTAAATGGCCTTGCAGTCGCCACAAGTCCGGTTGGGCCGGTGACCATGGCACAAGGATTTAGCGGGGGAGAGGCCCCTTGGAGAAGGCCTTCTGCGTGGAGAGCACAGCCCACCTGGCACAGCTGGGAGAAGACGAAGGAGGCCGCTGAGGCCGGAGAATGACGTGAGGGGGAGCAGGCTGGGGGGAGGAGGGGCAGTGAGACAGCGCAGGGCCTCAGAGCCCTTCGGGAGTCGCCGGCTGCGCACTCCGGGGAAAGGCACAGGGGCCTCCCTGGCATGGCACACGGGAAGAGGGGGAGCGCGCGGGCCACCCCACGCCACTGCCCAAGCGCCCGCCACAACAGCAAAGCTCCGAAGACTGAAGGGACGCCCCCGGAGGCTGTGCGTCCAGCCCACACCCGAGGTCGTCACCGACTGGCTGCTGGGTGTCCGCGGAGTCCCACCCGCTCTGAGTCAAGGCTTCCTGGTCCATAAGCCGGTAACGATGCGCCTGGATCCCCGCAGTTACTCGTAAAGAACTGTAAAATACACCTGTCAGTCGTTTTCTTCTTTTTATTTTAACTCTATGGGTGGTAACCTCCTTTAAAGTGATCTAAAGGATCCCAAAACCTTTCATTAAAAACAAACTAAGTTTTCATAAATGTAGTAACATTAAAGGTCCTCTGTATTGGTAGTAAATTCACGTTTTAATGGAAGAACCTGTTTGAAACAATATTCTCATCCCTGTTTGCTAGGCACCGGGGGTGTGCCCCAGGCTGTGCTGAGGCATGAGACCATCCCACCCCCAGTGTGCTCCGCCGGCAAGGGCCACCGACGGCCACATACACAGAGGCCTCGTTCAGCGCGAGATCCGAAACCAGCATGTGCTCCGGGTGCCTGCTCCAAGCCAAGTCTGGACGTGACACAGAGCGGCAGGTAGGCTGCTGAGAAATGGGGTGCCCCTAACCCCTTCACTGCCTTACCTGACTTCAAGTTTCTTTTTCAAAATGTGTCAAGTCACAAAAAATAAAAAGCTGATATTTTGACTATTTTATGCATTTAATAACATTTTGAGCTGCTTTGTATGTAAATGACATTATTTTTACTTTAAATTTTTGTTACATGGTAATAAACTTACCACTATATTGAATTTTAGCAAAAAATACTCAAAACATAGTAAGTGGCATCAATTAGATTTAAGTGTAGATAAATTAGAACCTAATGGCACTGATGACATAAAAAATCATTACAAAATGTTACATAATATGGCATACAAAACATCTTTGTTGTTGATAGTGCAAGCCACAGGAAAACATATTTTAAAATCTTATAAATGGAGAAAAATCCTTGAAACAGTTTCACACTGAGTAACAATTTTACAATAATTACAGTATTCATATTTAAGTCAGTACAGTTAAGGTGGTACATTTTATTAAAATAAATGATTAAAGTATAAAAATTTCCTATTGTTATTCATTCTTGAAAAACACAACAATGCAGAAAAATATACATCTGCTTTCCTAAACTTCCTTTTGGGAACACTGACAGGATTTTTTATGTTTTACTTTCGAGTGATAATTCTCAAAACAGGGAGCACACACCCCTGGGTTTCCGGGACACGCAGCACAGTAACACGTGGCTTGCTTTCGTCTGAAAACACCTTTCCCCTTTTTTGCGCACCGTGAGGTCCTAACACCGCACATTTTGAGCTCGTGGGGTAAATGCAAACACCGCAGTCGGCGGATGGAACTACTCATTCGGATCTATCCGAACATCGCAGCAAAAAGGATACTACAGCAAAAGGCACTGGCTTCCACAGCAGGAGGGGAACAGCAGCCAAGAGACAACGAAGGCCCAGTGCTCCAGCCTGGGAAGGTTCTAGTAGAGGAGACCACAGCACCAGGAAAGCAGCAGAGCACAGCGAGCTGGGGAAGCGGTAACACGTGAAGCTGCCTGCAAGGTCCCATGTGCTCTGGCCACAGCCCTGCTCCACGGGCAGAACAGAAGACACCAGACCGAGAAGATCCTGCCTGTAGTTTCACAGAACAGGAGGTTCCATCTGGAACCAATTCTTGAGCTGCCTCACTTCCAGATCAAGCCATGAGGAAAATAAAATACAAGGTACTCCACATCATTTCATGAAGCTAACACAACCTTAGAATTAAGACATGACAAACCGCAGACCAACGTGACATGTGACTATAAATGCAAAACATAAATAAAACACTAGCAAACATAATCTCTCGATGTGTCAAAAGAACAATGTCCTCAACTGACATCTTGACAAACCCATCAGATGTTGAATGAGCATTCAACACCAGAGGCTACCCAGCTGCCCTTACACATGCGCAGACAGTGACTTCAGCCTGCAGCTGGGCAAAACTGTGACCATGTGGCTGATGGCACCGCAGCTCGCTGCCCAGTGTCACCAGAGAGCATCACACCACGTATCGCTAGCCCAGAAAAAGATCAAAATTCAAAATTGGAAGCACAGTTTCTACTGAGCAGACATCACTCTCAGGGCTGAACAGTCAAAATATCCTGTCAAGCCATCACCAGTCGGAGACTATCCTCTTTATCAAGAAGAATAATAACCAAGTAGGGTCCACCCCAAGCATGCAATGTGGTTCCGTTTTTATTCTTTCAATACCGACCTGGGAGGCTGCCCAGAGGAGAGCGAATGCAGCAGCATTCCCAACAGGTGAAAGGCGGAAACCCAGACTGTTCATCAGCTAACGAGGAGGTAAGCAAAACGTGAAAGGTGGGCGTGTGTCTTCATACGACAAATACTACTCAGCCATAAAAAGGAATGGAGTACTGGTACACGCTACAACAGGATGAACGCTGACAACATTTTGTAAAGTGAAAGAAGTCAGTCACCACAGGCCACATGCTATACGATTCCATTCACACAGAACGTCCAGAATAGAGAAACCCAGAGACAGATGGGACATGGTGGCTGGGGGACTAGAGAAGTGGGGCTGAAGAGGTGGGGGGTGGCAGCTGAGGGCAGGGGTTCTTCCTGAAGTGATGAGATGCTCTACAATGGTGGTGGTGGACGTACACTTCTGGGACTATATTAAAAACCACTGAATTGTGCACTTTAAATGAGCGAATTATATGGTATGTAAATTGTATTTTAATAAAGCTACTTTTAAGAAAAAGGAAAAGACAGCACAGCAGGCCAAGACTCCTATCCTTAGAGAAGCCTGCTTTCAAAGTCTGCACCTCTGTGAACAAAGGATTCTGGGAGGATCCCAGCAACTGACTGGTAAGGCTGGTCCCAGCCCCTAAACTATGCAAACAATGTGCTTATCCCAAACACCTGCTTTCCTTCAGGAAGTCTGGAATGTTGACATGTCCTAGGCAGAGGATGTCCATGTGACCACCTGATAAAAACCCAAGGCACCAAGTCCCTAATGAGCTTCCTGGTCGGCAGCATTTCACATGTGTCATCACAATTCATTGCTGGAGGGACCCATGTGTCCCGTGTGACTCCACTGGGGTAAAACTATTGGAAGCTGGTGCCTGGTTTCCACCAGACGTCAACCTGTGACCCTTCCTCGTCTGCTGACCTTCTTCATGACCTCTCGCTGTAATAAAACAGGGCAATGCCACGACCGTATTTGAGTGCTCTGAAGAGAACCTCCCAGCCTGGGAGGGGGAAGGAACTTGGGGACCCCAAGACAGAGGCACTGCAGCAGAATGCCTAAAAATAAAAGACTTCCTTCTGCACTCTCAGACCACTCCGCAGCCAGATATGTGGGCTTTCCCCACCACCAGCAATCCCCCAGTCCTCAGTGCACACCAGCAGGAGGTCCTACAAGTGAGCCTGATCCTGACACCACCTATGTGAAGCTAGTGTCACATCCCACAGTCAAGGCCTCAGTGCCACCAGACTGCACTCCCACTTCAGACTTGAACCACAAGTCCCATGCTGTCATTGGCACTGATCAGCCACCTAGGAAGTGGGGTTCCCGTGACCTGCTGCATTGGTTCGAGTAATCTGCTAGCATGGAACAAAATACAGGAAAACAGCTTTCTGACTAGATTTCAGGTTTCTTAAGAAGAACACAACTCAGGAAGAGCCAGACGGAGGAGGTGCATGGGGCCAGCTACGCGGGGAGGAGCAGGAGCTGCTGTGCCCTCTCCAGACACGCTACCCTCAGCACTCCACGTGTTCACCTCTAAAACACTGTCAGAACCCCTCAGTTCACATGTTCTGTGGAGGCTCCACAGTGCAGGCGTGACTAAATCGCTGACCACCAATGAGGATCTCAGCCTGCTTTCTGCAGGTCAGGATTTGCAAAATTGAAGACTAATTATTTCCAAATTAATTTAAAAAGACTGTGACAACTCAGATGATCTGTTCACTAAAACAGCTAATATAGTCAAATACAGTTTATGCTGCATAATATTTTATTTTCTGTATTTGCTGATAAGTTACAAATATGAACATATGAAACAACTTTTCTGAAGTGACTCAGAATAATTTTTGTAAATGCATAAAGTTAAAGTCGTAGGATTAAAATTAAAAAGACAGAAAGAAAAGAAATCATAAAATCACAAAGAAAACCAATTATACTAAAATTTGGTTCTCACCACAGACCATGGCTCTCACCACAGATCCCAGTGTAAGAACTCCTGATAAGTGATGTGGGTTGATGTGGAAAAGCAAACCAGATACTTTTGGCCTAAATATTCTTTATGTGTGGTATTCCTATTATTAAAAATAAAACTCATAGTAACTTACCAAAATTAGGATTTTATTTAAAGTTTAAATGACCTTTGAAAGTATTATCTGTGGTAGAACATCTGCATCCATTCCTCACTCTTATGATGTGCATAAACTGTAACAAAAAATTTGCTAAAATCACTGCATCTGTACGAAGTTTATAATATACTTTACATCTGTATCATCATGAAGTTCTAGCTAGCTCTCCAAAGATGGGACAACCCAGCAACACTAGGCCAGACCGACCTCTTTGGGCCCTAGTATACCAGCCACACACTGTTCACAATACTTCCAGTGGGTTGTCTTTGGGGTCTATAATTAAGGAACACCTCTAGTTAAAGCTGTCAAATAACAAGACCTGCTAAGTACTTGAGTAAGTAAATGTCTCCCTACGATAGCTTCATGTACCACTTTATAGATTTCAAACATATTTTTGGCAAACTGTAGGGTAAAGACATCCTCTCCAGGTGAATGAGGTCCAAACAGTTCCAGCAGGAAATTGATGCTGAATTTGACTTTTAAATGTGTACATCACCTTAAAAAGATCAGAATTTTGATATTTTAACTCTGTACCTTTCTAAAACAAACTTCTAAACCATGATTCAAAAAGTTCTATTTCTTGATACTACACAAACATTTGACACTAAATAATAATAATAAGGTAATGAATCACCATACTAAATTTATAAGAATTTTGTGATTTTCATTTTTTAGGAGTAAAAAAAGTGAGAAAGGGTGCTCCTCCCCCATTAAAAGACTACTTTTTGTATCTTCTACATACAGAAAATAATATTATTAATGGGTTGACTATTAGTATAAAATTCCATGAACAATTTACAATCTACATACATTTATAAATTATTTTTTCAAAAATTAATAGGGAATAAGAAAGGTCTGTTCTTGTTCACTTATGTTTTACACTGTAGGAAAAAATACACATAACTACCAGTGAGTTTAATTTGTGAACAAATTTATGTAAATCATTTTCATGGTTTATCACTGGTAATCATGAACCTAGTCAACCTGTCCGAAGAGCTCATTTTAAAATCCTCTAAAATGTAAAACAAAAACAAAAACCCTGTTTTTCAGGCTATAATTAACTCCAACCTAAAGTTTGTTTATTTGGAATTCTTAAGACAATGGCAGATAAGTCATACATTACTTTTGCAATACAAGTTTTGTTTAACTTTTCCTTAACAGTACAAAGGTTCTTTGCCTAGATTATCACCACAGAACTTTAAAAAGAAAGAAAGAAAGAAAGAAATCTAGCAAGTATCAATTTAGCCAAAAGTTCGTTTCTATCAGAATTTTGTGTAAGCAGTTGCTACTCCCTTTAAATAGTGAGAATTAGCAATGTTTTCCTTTAGAGATGAGAACTCAAAGCGAATCTGACCTTAATCACAAAGAACTTCCTACGTTTACTGTAAAACATCCCTCAAAAATAGCCTTGAAAATTCCTTGCAAAAATAATGTTCTTTTTCCAGATAAAGAAACAGTTGGCCAACTCTGCTGTCTGACAAAGCCTGGCAGTGCATTCTGCAAGCGTTAATCAGACTTTGCAGCGATAAAGAAAACTTTGTAGCGGGATAATGAAACCCCTGAACGTGCTCAGATTGCAGGCTCTTGGAAACCCTCCTATCACACCTGTGCAAGTACTTCCTGTTCCCCAACGATGTTTAAAATACTGTGGTAAATGTCCTATTTTAAAAGCTAAACATTAACTTTGTAAATTGCTACTACCACCCAGAAACCACAAGCCCGAAGACTCTCACCGAGCTAGTCATCTCCCGTCTCCAAAGAGGGCCACAGAACCAGGGGGACCCCTTTAAACAGCTGCAGCTGGGGAGGGGGCGGGGGGGCAGGCGCCCAGGAAGCGCGCCAGTCCTAGTCCCCACGCACAGGGCGACCCGTCAACCCACGGGTCCTGCCCTGGCCGCCCTCGAACGCAGCAGCCTGGACCACCACCGCCCCCCAGTCAGCGCGGCAGCTCCTCCCGCCGCGCGCGCCTCCAGCCCGGCCAGGGGCGTCCTCGGGGAGCGGGAGCGGCGGGCCGGGAGCTGGGGGCTTCCTGGCCGCAGGCGCCGCAACGCGGCCGGGAGCCCCGAGTCGGCCCCAGGCGTGCGGGGCGTCGGGGGTCACGGGCCCGGAGCGAAGGTCTCCCAGTCAGGCCCGCGGGGGTCGCAGGTCGTCGGGTCTCCATCAGGGACCGGTTCCGGAGACTTACCTGCGCGCTGCCCTCCCGGCCAGAAGAGCGTGCGGTCCAGGGGGAGAAACCGGGCCTTCCACCCCCACGGCGCTCCCTCCCGCCGGCCCAGCGCCGCCTCTCACCGACACCGGGCTGACACGCCTGCCGCCGCCGCCGCCGCTCACCGGGAACTGGAGCGCGGGCGGCCGGGCTCCGCCGCTCCGAGCGCGACCCTGCGCACGGAGCATGCGCAGACGCCGCGACTCCAAGGGCCCATCAGGCCAGCGACACCTGCGATCAACAGGTCCCGGCAGCCCCGCCCCTCTCCCCGCCTCTCGCCGGCTCCGCCTCCTGGGGCTGGCCCCGCCCCCACGCTCACCGAGCCGACCCCGCCCCCGCCCGCGAGTTCCCAGGTTCTGGACCTGCGGGGCCGTATTCCCGCGGGGGTTCCAAGGGGCGCGAGATCCCGCGAGAGCAGGCGCTCGAGCGTTTCCCTAAGCAAGGCGGGAGCCGGGCGCTGGGGGAAACTGGTGCGGGACGGTGCCTCGGTCACCCGTATTGGCTATTTCCTAGGCTCGGGAAGGCGGACCCACCAGGGACTGGACTGTGGGTTCGGGGGTGTTACCTGCGAGGAGACAGTAAGTGCCGTCAGCCAGCAGAACCCCACGCGGATACGCGGGTCCCTCCCGCTGTCTCCGAGCCGCGAGCATCTGTCTGCGTGCAGTGCAGTGCCTTCCGCTGGCGGGGCGTGTGTGCCCTGGCCGGTTGCTTCGTGACTGTTAATAAAACGAAACTTTAATAAGTGCGTTGACCCGGTTAATGGTTAATTGTGGTAAGAAACATTTGCCTGAGTCCTGACCGTGCTTTCCAGCAGGCTTTACATTACGTGCTACTGCTGGGGAATTGGGCCAGACTCGGTTTTGTTTCGTAATAAATTGTTTCTTGGGAGTAGTAATAAAAGAAAAACCCACTGTCATCTTTAGTATCAAAGATCCCTCTTAACAAATAGTAGATAAAGTTCCAAAGCTGGTGCAGGTAGAACGCACAGGTTATAAAAATTAAATAAACTCGTAGGTGACGCTGAAAATTTATTTGAAGAAAGAAAGAAGAAACATTTTAAGTTATGTGGGTGAGTGGTGCTTGAAACTGAATCAATGAGAATTTACAATGAGAATTTCCTTTTACTGAATTAAGCACCGAAAATACAATGAAATTTAAGATATGGTTCCTGCTTTCAAGAAATTTAAAACTTTTGGAAGAGGAGAGGAAAAAAACTCTACACTTAAAAAACAGCAATAATAGCACCATTAACTCTCCCCGTGGTTTCTCTAGTGACACTTTCTCCCAGTCCTGCCACTGCGTGCCTGCTGCACTTCACACATTTCTCTCCCTCCACGTGTGCCCTGGGTCCCCAAGCTCTCCATTTTTGTTTCTTTACGTTCTTCCTCTTGTCTCCTTGACCAGCCTCTTCCCTGCTGTGGCCTTACCTGCCGGGTGTTCTGTGCACCAAGGACTCCCCAGCGTGTACCTTCACGTCTGACCCTTGTCAGCAGTGGTGTCTTCCTTTGGATTCACGCGGTGACCTTAAACATGTCCCAAGCTGACGATGGCACATTTACCGTTCCCTTCCGGATGCTCTGTCTCCCCCCTGCCCCCGTATGTCACCTAGCCCATTTTCATTCCCTGTTTCAGACAGTAGCATCCATTGCCCAAGTCAAATTTCCTTCATCGCCTCTATCCTAACACCAATTTCTGTTGCCTCATATCTCAAGTATCTCTCCAATCCACACTTCTGAAATCTCCACTCTCACTGTCTTAGCCCATCAAGTAATCATCATCTCTCCCGACTCATCACCCTTGGACTATTGGAGTAGCCTCCAGGTATTTCCCACTCCCATCCAACCTCCATGCTGTTAATGATGGTTCTAACAGAAAATAGGACCATTGGATTCCTCTGCCCGGGTTTTGGCAGGGTCTCCCGATAGAGCCCTTCCTGATCTGGCCCTGGACTGTTAACTCCTCTGCCATTCTTGGCTACTTGCCCCACACTGGCCATACTGAGCGCCTTTCTCTTCTGTAATCCAACTAGGTCCTGTCAGGATCCATCCTGTCTCCATTGATTAGTTATCTCCTCCACGGAAACTTCCATAACTTTCTAAGCCTTACTCTTCCTCCATTCCTTTTAGACTTGCTCCCATTATAACAATTATGCTGTCCCATAATTACTTCTTTGAGAATGTCACTGCCAGCACAACCCCCGACTCCACTCTTGAAAAGACAATTTGAACTCTGGGTAATAACGACTCACACTCTCGTTGAGAGATTACAGAAGAACGCTCATGCGGTTCAAGAACTGGACTGGACCCTAACTGCACACTTTCTGCCACTTCTTGGCATATCTAAGGATTGATTTTTATTATTTTTTTTTATTTTTTTGCTTTTTGGTACGTGGGTAGCTCCCTGATCGGGAATCGAACCCAGGCCGCAGCGCCGACAGCACCAGCGCCGAAGCCTTAAGCCACTACACCATCAGGGAACTCCCAGGATTGATTTTTAAATGATAAATGTGTAATAGGGCACCAGTTACGTGTCATGAGGTCAGTCTGAAGCAAACAAATGAAAAATACCAAAATCGACATTGCCCTGAGAGAAACAGTAGCTGAGCAGCTGCCTCAGGAATAGATACTAGACAGATTGCTTTTTTTCTTAAATGCACTAAAGAAGCCATGAGTACTGACAAGTTTTATTTCCTTACCAAAAAAAAGAACCAAGAAACAAAAAAACTTAACAAGTTTTATTTCCTAGGCCCCTAGAGAACAGGAACCATATTTTTCCATTGCTGTATTGCCAGAGCAGAGCACAGGGCCTGGTACAGATACTTAACCCTCACATGTTCAGTAGGTGAAGTGAAAAATGGCAAGTTTTATTGATTTTTTGGACAATAGAGACATCGGTGCTGACCAGCATTGTGGGGGTCGGGGGAGCGTTCAGCGGGAGAGAGTTACGAGCTTCAGCTTTGGAAGGTTCGTAGCCCCGCTCATTCGAAGACGCTGAGGAAGAGACGTGACTACTCCCAGAGCAAAGTTTTAGAAACAGTAATGCACAGGCCGAGGCAGGTCCGTGATGGGAAGCCCTTGCGAGTTCCTGACCAAGAAGATTAGTCTGGAATTAGAAACAGAAGATTTGTATGGGAAATTAGAGCTAGGCAAGAAAATGAGCGAAACCAGTCCAGTTCTGGAGAAGTTTTCAGTCTGTGACTTGACGATGAGATCACCAGAACAATGTCGTCCCCACCCACCACTTCCTCCTCGATGCGCTCACATCCCAACTGTCTCCTGGCTTTGCTCCAACCTCACTGGCTGCTCCTTGGCAACCTGCTTTTATCTTCTGAACGATCATGTGCCTCAGTGCCTGGACCTGGGATCTCATTTATCCTCACAGATTTAAGACCATTTTTGCCACACAGGAGCCAAACACAGTCGTTTATTTAAAATGCATATACATGTTACTGTCCAACTTAAAATCTTTCAATGACTTAACCATTTGCATAGAATAAAATCTAAATTCTCATCAAGCCTATAGACCCCGATGACCAACCCTTATCTCCCCAACAGCATCTCATGCTGCCCAAGGCTTTGCATTCTTTATTCCCTATGCCTGGAACAGTAGTTCTCAATGGGGGGGGGGTGTGATTTTGTCCCCCAAGGGACATTTGGCAATGGCCACAGTCGTTTCTGGTTGTCCCAGCTGAGGGTGGGGAGGACACTGCTATTGATATCCAGGGGGCTGATGCCAGAGATGCTGCTAAACATTTCACAGTGGATAAGACAGACCCCCACAACACAGAATTATACATCATACGGCCCCAAATGTTACTCACTAAGTGCCAAGGTTGAGCTGTTCTCCCAAGTCCCCAAGTGGCCAACCCCTTCTCAGCCTCCACAGCTCTGACTGAACTTCGCCTTCTTAGAGAAGCCACCCCGGAACTCCTTGCCGATCTCTATCACAGTGCCCTGTTTATGCACCTGATGTCACTTATCACAACCTCTGACGGCTTTGCCTACTGATTTGCTCACTTGCTCACTGTCTTTCTTGCTACCTAAGAAGAAGATTGCATGAAGGGCCCGCCTCTCTCAATCGTCGTTCTGCCTGTGAATTCTGTCTGGCACAGTGACACAGTGTGGGCATGATGACAGAGCTGTTTGCCACCGGAGTCAGTATCGGTAACCGGTCACAGAGTGGAAGCTTAACAATAAGACTTCCTTTATTATTTTCCTTTTTTCCTGTAAAGCTGAAAAGCATAGTTACCAAGAAAGCAGAGGGAAGTCACCTGGAGGGAAGCTGTCAGGACCAGCAGAGCCCCCAGGGAGCCTGCAGGGCCGCCGTCAGAACTCAGACGGGCTGCACGGCCACCCTTCCGTCCCGATGAGCGTCCCACAGTCCCACCCAGAAGTAGAGTGACGCTGTGGCCAAATTCACTACTGTCTGTGGGACAATACAGATCAGGAAGGAAAGAAAGAAGGGAAGGGAGAAGAGTGCCAAAAAATGAGATCAAATTACATTGTTTTTAATGAAGTGCTGTCTTAGAAGGTCAGATAAACTATTTTTTTTTAATATGCTCATAGCTGAAAGAAGCTGTTTCAAGAAATGTATTTGGAAGTGTGGTTTATTTTTACATATACCTCACTTCTTTCAATTAATAAACTCTCTTGTGGACGCTTACAGCTTTGTCTTTTCCTGCTTTTGGTAATAGAGCAGACCACTTAACCGCAGGGTGGGTGCAATTCCAAGTCGGGTACTTCACCCTTTTCTGGCTCAAGTCATTGGTGTGGAGGTGAGTCAGGCTAACCAGCATTCTTTCCCAGGAGTTTTCAAATTAAAGCTTGCAGAAAATTCCTTTCCTTTTTTTGTGTTTTCTGATTGCAGACCTGTGAACTCAGAGCGGCTGGTGCCTTGCTGTTGAAGGTAACTGGCCTAAAAGCACGAGGCGGAGAGGGGAGGAAGTGCACGAGAGGAAACGAGTCCCTGCAGGTCCTCTGTCGTCTCACAAAACAGGGACTTGAGGAGGTGAGTGCTCACTGGGCGTTTTGCTAACCGTCAGAAGATCCCGCTCAGTACCCTCAGCCGGCACTTCCTTCGCCGACGCGTCACTGGCCACGCGTCCTGACCTCCCTGGGCCTCTGCTGTCCCAGAGGCAGCATTAGCTGGTGAGCCCCAGTCCGTGGTTTTGCTCCTTAATTTTTGCTGACTTACTGTCGGCTTAGGCCATTTCATTACCCTGGTATGTTATTTCACTTTGAAACATCCTAATTTTCTTATCTGTCAAATTGGGGTGAGAAATAATGCATATACATGAAGTCTTTTGATAATGCCCCAGATAAAAGCAACTATAAAGTCCTACACTGTGTTATTATGGCCGTTGGTGCTGTTATTATGATTACCAATACTGTAGTCATCGATGCTAATGATGCTTTGCGAGCCTATCTACTGTTTTCCTTGCTGTAGTAGATGGTATTTTATTACCACCTCGAAGACACAGGAGGCTTTAGATGTCATCTGGTCCAGCCTCCCACTCGGGAAGGATTGTCTTCACCAGTCTTGTCCAGCCTCCGTCCAAATATGGTGACAGAGACAGGCACCGTGGGGCAGGCTTCTGCCTTGTTAAAACTTCTTTCACTGTTAAAGAAATTCCCATCACAAGGAGTTGAACTGCACCACCGAGTAATTGCCACACGCTGGCCTTATTTCTGTCCTTGGAACCAGAGGAATTCTCTTTCCCATAAGACTTTTTAACTTCAAAAGCGTCGTTTGTGTTCTCTGGCTAAAAATACTCCGTTCTCTCCCTTCGTGAAGGCCCAGGAACTATGACACTCATCCATTCAGCTGCATCCTACAAAGGATTGACAGCAAATTTTAAGAAAAAAAAAAAGAAAGAAAGAAATAAGGTGAATTCTAGCCTATAATAGAAGATAGTGGTCAAATATAAGTAAGAAAAAAGGAATCAGAGCTACGGGAAATTCCAAGCGGAATGTCGCGAACAGGTGCAGAAGGACAGAAGTAAGGCGGGGCCCGTGGGTCGGCCGTGGGGCCCTGGGCGGACGTCGGCCGCGGATTCAGCGTGTACGTTATCAGCAGCAGGAAATGGTTTTGCTGTCATCACCTAGAGCGCTTTGCCCTGACGTGGGCCTTCATCGTGGAGGCTCTGCTCTATGTTTGCTGACAGTGGCCTCATGGGCATACCCGTGGAAAATGCCAGAACAGGCTTCGTATACCGTCCACGCCGCTGAATTCACGGTGCACTTCCGTTGTCAACTCTGGAGAAAAACGTGGCACCCAAAGCTAAAAACGGGCTTTTCCCATTAGCCTGATTACGGTTTGGGGACCTTATATCCTCCCTTGGTCCTGAGCCTGTGTTTTGTATCAAGACAGTTTAAGATGGTTTTAACTTATTTTGCAACGATGTGACTTTGTCAGCCAATGTACCTTAATGTTCAAAAAACCCGAACATTTGATTTGATTTGTTTGTTTTCACGGATGGATGTTACCCAGGGTTCCCAAGTCTCAGGCCGTTGGTCGTTCAGACACGAATGCTCGTCCTACTGCCTCGGAGCGCAGGCGGCTCGGCCGCATTTCCTTTGAGTTCTTTAAAACCTCCTTTTAGGTGTTGAAGGTTTAGCCCACAGCTCCTAAGACTCGCTGTTTCTTCCTAGATTTTTGTGTTGTCAAATGAACACCTCCTTTGTCTTCAGCGAAGTTGTTAAAAGGGTGAGGAAGGCTGGATTCCTGGCACTCAGCGCCCTCCGTGGCCGGCTGGCCCGAACGGCAGCCTTACGACGGTTCTGACGGCCCAGAAGAGGCCTGGGTGGGGGCAGTCACAAACAGAGGCACGGCCGTTAGACCAGGCAGACCTGGGCTCGAATTCCAACTTGGCCACTGAGTGTTGGGTGGTCCCGAGCAGCTATTTCTGTCTACACGTCAGCGTCCTGTTCTGTCTGCAGCAGGGGGTCCCAGCTAATCCCTAACTCAGTGGCCAGAAGGACTCTAGGGGTGCCAGCCAAACCCATGTGGGCGTGTTTTGCATGTTTTTGGAGCAGGGAGGGGCCGTGTTTCGTAATCCGAGGGCCAGAATAAAAGAAGCAAACAGTGGGCTTGCTTGTGGGGTGATAGAAAGAACCCCGGATGGAGAGTTAGGAAACGCGCCTCGTGAGGAGCAGCTGTGTGGCTGTGGGCAGCTCGCTTCCCCCCAACCTCTTTCCTGATATCCTTAAATAAAGGATGGCACCATACGCTTCTAAATGCTAAAGACTTGAAACGAAGGGGTCTGTGCCCAGTCGTTATTTAATTCCAAAATACGTGTCAGGAACCACATGCTTCATGCAGATTATTTTACTTAGCTCTCCCAACAACCCTAAAATACTAATATTCCGATATTCCTAACATCCTTATTTTAGAGACAGTGACAGTGAGGGACCCAGCGCGGTGTCTGGCGTGGAGGAGGCGCTCCCTAAACACAAGCCAAACGACTGGGGAAAGTGTGCAGGTCCGAGTGCCGTCTGGTGACAGTGGCGGAGACGCGGGAAACGGAAATGAGTGACGATCTGTACTCTATGGACAGGTCTATCACTAAAGGCCAAAAACAGGTCACTAGCCACTGCCTACGGTCTTTGTTCA
Source organism: Lyroderma lyra (assembly GCA_004026885.1). Classification (NCBI taxonomy): domain Eukaryota; kingdom Metazoa; phylum Chordata; class Mammalia; order Chiroptera; family Megadermatidae; genus Lyroderma; species Lyroderma lyra. Next base: position 89,378 of record PVJL010004801.1, read on the forward strand.
TAAACATCTTTCATTTTTTTATAAAACAAGTTTTCTAACGTTGTTTATATGATATTCTCCAGGATCTTAGAAATGGAAAGGATCTCAGCAAGTTGTTTGTTAAAACCGCTCCCCGTAGCGACAAGAAAGCCAGCTCGGGGAGGTGACGTTACGGAAGCCCATGGTACACACTGCTGGACTCAGGACTGCACCCAGTTCCCAAACACATGGAGTGGGCCTCGTGTGACATGTTGTCCCTGCAGGATTCCAAGTCCCATGAGAGATGGTGCTCTTAACGTGCAGCGGAATTTCTTCCATCCATGTCCTAGCACTGGCACCTTGCTCCCTTCTGAAAGTCCTGGAAAGGGAGCCTAAGGAGGAGGCCCAGAACATTCCACGGGGGAAGATGGTCTCTTTCTTACTTGTGATGTCCAGGGCAGTTCTCTGGCTTTACGAAAAACATGAGGGTGTTCGGAAATTTCCCAAGTTTATTTTCCCAGCCCTCGGGAACCTGACGAATCTAAGCCTCTGTACACACACACACACACACACACACACACGACTGTACATCTCGGACAGACTTGTTTTTAAAGCAGTTCTTTATAAATACTACAAGAGTGAAATAGCACGGTGTCATTGGCTCATAGCATGTTGACTGAGCACTGGTCCCAAAGGAAGTTGCCCTGGAGAGCACATTTCTTTGTAAAGATGACAGAAATATTCAGGGCACCAGTGTTTTCAAGTTCAACTTCCTTGTTGAAATTCACTTCACAGTCAAAAGAAAAGGGGGAAATAAGCTACTTTTGATAAAGTAATAAAGCTGTTGGAAAATATTCCGTGATAGAGATTCTTCAAAGAACTAGAGGGATACATAAAGGCAGAAATCCTGGAGTAGAGTTTATTTCCAATTCTTAACTATTCGTGCTCTTGAGTCCTCCATTCTCTTATCTACGAAGCAAGCCCTGAGATCGTGCCGGAAGAAAGCTCACTAAGTCTTGGCAAACAATGTCCCTGTAAGGTGTATTAAAGACTTTGCGTACCTTTTAAATCCAAGTTTTCTGATTAAATGGTTTTCTACACGTTTTGTTCTGCTATGTTCTTTCCATTCTGAAGAACTCTATCAAATTAGTTATGGCAGTGCTAATGTGAGGGAGGGAAGCCTTTTCGGTTGCTAAAAACAACAGTAGCGTTTCAGTTTCCGCTCGTGCTCACGTGGACATACAGAAAACGAAATCAAGAGTGTATGAAGCATCCCCACAGTCATTGGCGGTGATGATGTACTCTGATATTCTATTTTACATTTTTCTATTTCATTTAAAAACCTGCTGAGCACGACCAGCTGAACCGATTTCCAGGCCCCTTAGCAGAATACAGCTATCGTTCCAAAGACCCAGAGCAAGAGTTTCTCAGGGGAAGGAGCAATACGTACTCTTGTCTTCAATACGGTCGGGAAATTTACTCCCAGTTAGAAAAGAGAATTCATTTTGGTTTGACATCATCACCCTCAGCAATCTTTTCCTGATGAAAATAAAACTCCCTGGTGTTGTAAAAAAGGCCTTGGCTCCTCTGACTTCACCTCGTACTGACATTACCGTCTTATTTCCTTGCGGTTACTAAACAGGGTATTATCAAGGTCCACAAGGCTGTACCTATACAGACATAGGTACGTATGTACAGTGTGTCACCAGAAGATGTGTCCATGGTCCCCCTACGGATGATTGCTTTCTCTTCTGAGATAGGAGGAACAGTGAGATAATACAAGGAGAGTTAGGTCAGAGGCAGAACCCCTGGCTGCTAATTTTAGACCTGCAGTGTGAGACTGGGCTAGTTTCTTAACTTCTCTGGTCTAAATTCCACTCCGTTAATGAAGAAATTGATCTAGAATATTTCAAAATAATGTCGTATCCTAAAGTTCTTTGATTTTAAGCGAATGGTTGCTTATTTAAACCAGTGTTTCGTTACGCTATTTGCATAGGACTAGTGGGTTGTACTTAGCAAAATAATTTGTTGTTTGCTTATTATTATATCCAAACTATTAATATCCTTTTGCTAGGCTAACAGAGGACTTCAGTAAATAGCAAGGCCTAGAACTGTACAAATGGCAGAGTCTAATGAACTACGACCCATAATTGATGCACACACGCGTTTGGCAACACGCACGATACTTTCTGTGTTGCTATGCGTCTTCGTCCGTCTGGCTGTTATAACAGAATACTATAAACTGGATAGTTTATAAACCACAGACAATTATTTCTCACAGTTCTGGAAACCGGAAAGTCCAAGATCAAGGTGCCAACAGATTTCAGTATATAAACACATAATTATGTGTGGCGGGCGGGACACTTGATCCAACAACGTAATCATCGACCGAGGGTCCAGTTCTGCTGCGCTGTGACCTCCACCGTGGCATTCTCCCCAGGCCACCTTTCAGCGTGCTCCCAGGCAGTGACCGACGGTGACAGGAGGGCAGAGCAGTTTCTGGGAAATGCAGGACCATCTCCGGCAGGTGGCTTTGGCTCGAGGACCCCCCCCCAGCGGCCTTGAGGAACCTGCCCTTGACCGCAGGGCAGCGTGGACCACGTCCTTGGACTTCCCGCCTGAGGTCTCCTGGGCCTCCCAGCCCCCCGGGCTCACTCCGTCCTGAAGTTCTTTCCGGTTTAGTCCGTCTTGGCATCTGCCTCTCGGAGGCCCCACAGTGACTGTGTGGGGGAGTCGCACGTGCTATAGAGAAAACTTCAGGCACACCCAGAGGTGAGCAGTGCGCGCTCTTAGACCGGGGCAGGCACGGAAGTCTGGGCGGCCGGGCCTGTGAGCCACGGAAGGCGGCAAGGGAGCCACTGAAGGCGGGGTCGCGGGTTTGTGCGAGGCCGCTGCGCCCGCGCTTTGCTCACGGCGCTCTCCTAGCTATCTACGAGGGATGGGAGCTCCGGTGGGGAGATCGTACACTCCCGCGGCTGCTCACGCGTGGAACGCAATGTCTAAGGGGAACCGCTCTCGGCAGCGCTTCTCAACCTGTGGGGCGCGACCCCTTTGGGGACTGAACAACCCTCTCACAGGGGTCGCCTAAGACCATCGGAAAACACATATCAGATGTTTACATGACGATTCCTAACAGCAGCAACATGACAGTTATGACGTAGCAACAACAATAACTTTATGGGGGTCATGACACCATGAGGAGCTGTGTTACAGGGCCGCGGCGTTAGGAAGGTGGGGGACCACTGCCCTAGAAACATCCAGTAACACCATCAGCCTCTGCACTGGCCGGCCGGTGTTCCCTTCGGCCTGCCTCCCGCGTCCTTTTATACTGATTCGGCAAGTACTGAAGCTTCTCTACGAAATCTTCATCAGCAGCTGTAAAATAGGGCGTGATGCCCCTTTATCTCGTTCTGACGACGTTTTCCGGTCCTGTTTCCCGAGCCGTCCCTCTCCCGCACTGCCTAAGTTGTTGTTGAATTGTGTCTATCTCCAGGTATTACACAGCACCGAACTTGAAGCACGTCCTGTCTGCATCGGAACTGGAACCTCCTAGAAATAGCTTCCCCACTCCTTGGCCTGTCTGTACCCAGTCTTCCTATTGGAATCACATTCTGTTGAGAAGCCACGAAGGCTTCTTATCCAGGGTTGAAACAGGAACTTAAATAGGGGCACACCCTTTTATTTATCTAATACGACTTCCCCTGAAGCCATTGCAATCCTTAGCCGAGGTTACGTAGGTTTGGCTTGGTTCTGAGCAGTTTCTGAAAGCCCTCTGATGCCCTTGAGAAGGGCTGCGAGCAGTTAGCTCGGACGGGGTTCCCCTCCCTCGTCCCTCCTGGCGGCCCCCGCCTTGCCCAGGAAGTGAGCTGCCCTTTTTTCTCCAGAACTGCAGGGCCTGTGGCAGGCAGAAGTGTTTTTCATAAGAAAAGGGGTATTCAAAGCAACGATTTCCTGAGCTTAATGAAAAGCAGCCGTGGCGGCGAGGCTGGCGGCCGTGCCGTCCTGTCGGTTTTTATCTGCACAAGTGGCAGAGTGAGGAAATTCCAGAATTAATCGGCCTGTGGGTACAGCTGCGCCCGGGGCTGCAAAGTTCACGGTGTTCTTTTCTGCTCGCGCCTGGACATTTCGCTCCGCTTTCGTCTTTGTGGGAATACTTGGCTCCCTCCACTTCCAAGCTGCTAAAACATTTATAAATGGGACCATTTAGAAAACTGTGAAATGTTAAGGGGATGCAATAAAGGGTGATTTTGACCACAAAACTTATTTGTCATATTTGCATTTGATTCGTCATAACCAGTGATTGGCTATTTTTATTTATTTATTTTTTTTTTGCTTTTTGGTATGTGGGCAGCTCCCCGGCCGGGAATCGAACCCAGGCCGCAGCACTGACAGTGCCAGCACCGAAGCCGTAAGCCACTACACCATCAGGGAACTCCCTGGTTATTTTTAATAAGACGGAGTTAGGAAATGAAAAATACCGGCAGCTTTGAGACATGATGGAGGGGCGTGGAGAGTTACCAGCCAAGAGTGATCTTTTTAAACATCACTCTAGCTAGTCATGGAGCTCTAGCTGTCACCATCGAGAAACTGGCTCGGCCGAACAGGAGATGTAATTCCATGACCTAAAGTCTGTTGAGCAGTATAATGGCAATTGAGAGTTTCCTGTGAGGTTTTGAAAGTAGAAAATATTGAAAGGAATGTGTTTTGGCATGTTAGCACGCCAGACGATTTCCTCCCGCCTCATGGGTATTCACGCCTTTCCTTGCCCTTCCTTCTGGGGTAAACAAAAGGAAGCTTGCATCCATCGAAAGGGGGCACGATGCTGGGCAGAGATGAGCAGGTTTGATCAGAGTACGCTTCTGTGTTTCTCTAATTTTATAATTAAATGTGCGTCGTGCTCGTTTATTTAGTTCACTGTCAACACACTCCAAGAGCTCAGCATCTCGTGATTAAGACTGCCTGAACGACTTTGGAGGGCGACTCTACCATACCCCAGCTGATGGCTGTATTTGCCCAATGATGATCGTGGAGATGTTTTCATTATTTTGCCTAGACATAATAAAATCACTTAACGTCGAATTTTATTCTGAAAGAGAAACAACGAACAGGAGTTCTTAGAGCGTACCTTCTCGGACCTGGCCCTTTGCCACTACCATTAAGCTAATTACCTTCATTTCTCCGAGGCTCGATTTTTCTTATATAAAATGGAGCTTATGTAGAATACCTTCCTCATAGGATAATTATGAAGATAAAATAATATTGAAATATGTAAAACATTAAATAACCTTTATCACACAGTGAGTATAGTGCTATGTAATAGTCCATCAACAAAGGCTTTCACCCCTTCACCTTTCGCCGCCTTGCCCCTTGATTCCATTTCCGTGGGTATGTGTGTGGCAGGGCGGTATGTCCCTGTCCCCCTGCTGTGCTAAGTAGACGATCGTATTTCCTCAGACTTTGAAAGATTTCGCTGCTTTCCAGGTCAATGGAAACCCATTCAAAATTCCTTTTGAATTCTTGATCGTGCAGCAATTGGAGTGTATGAAATTTTGGCATTTCTAAAGGTGTCAGACAGCTGAGCTAGAATTAATAGACACTTCCAAGAAAGGAAGACAAACAATAGTGAAGAGTGATTCCATCATTTTTCTACCCAATCTTAAAAGAAAATGCTTAGGATTTTCCCTTTGCAAATACTGCTTTACGGCATGGGGCGTACTGCTCAGCCGCTGACCTGTTTACCTTATGGCCCCTTTTGGTGGTTGGCAGAATGGTGATACTGGGCATTAATTTTGCCTTTTAGAGATCGTTGAAATCTTGCAATAAAATTCCACTGTCATGAAAAATAGTGGCTCATTTAAAGCTACTAAAAAAAAAACTAAATCATTACAGCAAAATGCATAGTACGACTAATTTTTTATTTTTAAAAGATGAAAATGAACAAAAAATGGCATTTGGGAGTCTCGTCTCTGGAGTTTATCACAGATGCCGTTATTATTTTAAAACAGGTAAACACCAAAACATAAACACGACTAATATATCTTAAAGATATATTTTAAAGTATACCAATTAACTACACTGATAACGTGTATAAATACAATACAGCGACTTTGTTACTTCCTAGGGATCGTATTTTTCATAAGAAAAAAGTTTAATTTTCTCTCCTTACAAGTTTAGGGGATGATTGAAACCACCACCAGGGTACGGCCTCCCTGTAAAGTGCAGTGATGCTACTTGGCCTTTTCCTCCCGCTGTTACACACGCTCCTTCTCTCTTTTCTCCTGAACTTAACCAGAGTTTCCTGCCGATGAAAACCTTCCTTCTCAGTTTGAAATATCTGCCACCGAGCTCTTCACTGAACTGAAGCGGGAAGAACTTACGTTTCTTAACAGTTCTGTGTTACAGCCTCCCCCGGTCCTGCTTGAAGATAATCTGTAACCATATGTGGGTTTGAGTCTTGTACACCAACACGCTCACGTATGTCAGGACAGGCGTGTGCTACGTCACCTTCAGGTATTTCTGCGTCCTGCTGCTCGGTTTTGCTTGTTGTGCAGCCACGTACTTACCCCCTGGTGCTCAAGGATCCGAGCAGGAGGTAAAGACCCAGCAAAGACAGCCGTCGCTTCACGCTATTCTCTCTCCCCCTCTCACACACATGTATTTATTGGTATGTCTATTAGTGTGCACATTATCTGTTACTACTCTTCTAAACATTCAGACTTGAAGTTGACCCTCTCAGCACACAGCTCTGGGAGGTGTGGACCTTGAATTCTGAATTCTGCCTTGACCTTGAAAACTGTAGTACTCAGTCTCCCTGACTGAGCAACAGCCCAAGTGAACTCGGGAATGTCCAGAATAATTTCCTAATGATCCTGAGCATGCCAAAAAACACAGAGCCCTTTAGAAATTGTAAGGGTGACTAATAGAAGGACTTCATCCAGACATGCTGCTGTGTCATGGTCCCCGGAAAGGACAAACCCAACCCTTTTCTACATCAATGGTGTGTATCCCTTATCTTCAATAACTCTCATTCCTTAAATAAAACTCTGAATGAGCCTCAATAGCTTGACTGTGTTTTGATTCTCAAGTCCCTTTGAGAAACTTATTCAGGAATAAGTCATAGGAAAGGAAACAATGATGAAATCTTTTGTTGTCGGTTTTTCTTCTGGACTTCTTCTGTGAGAAGGCTGGGTGGTGCGGGCCAGCTAAAAACAACACTATGAATAAAGACAAGTGAGTGAAACATTTTTAAAACAATATTTTGAGTGGTTTATTAGTATTTGATTTGTGATGGAAATAAAACACCATACAGGGAAAGTGGCCAGATGGCCATTGAATGATTGTGAGTACAGAGGAGCGTGGGAGGCCCTGCCCGGGAGCAGAAAGGGTAAACGCAGCGTTTCTGTTCGGAGGGGTCTGCGCGCACACCTCTGTCCTCAGAGGTCTTCTGACTCCGGCACCGTGGCGTCGTCTGTGGGCTCCGTGGTTATCACTATCGGGATGTTCTCCGACGTCCATCCCTTAGGAGTCCTGTTAAAGGACCGTCTGCCCAAAAGAGGGTTGGCAAAGGCCATGAACCTGGAATCTGTTAGAAGTAGTAGCTCAAAATCTGGAACCTTGAATTTAACCATTTTTGATGCTTTTTCAAAACCTCCAAATGGGGTGGCAACTCTGCAGAAAATGAAACAGAATAAATCAGTTTTCAAATTTATTTGCTGAAAAACAGAAAGCAACTTAATTCATGATTTCACAGACATGGTGTCCTGAGATATTCTTGGTGTGGTTTCCAGGTTCTGCCCTCTGAGACGTGTCCATGTGAGGGCCACGTCTTTATGGCAGAACAGACATTTCACAGCAAAGTGGTGTTACGGCCCTTTGTACGTACTCTTAGTTTGGGATTAAGGTATGGCCCGTCCCCTGGCATCATCGCAGAATGTCTTGCCTTTGTGCCTTTGCTAACAATGTTGCTTTCCACTGCGTAAGGTGTGCCCCCGCCCCCCCTCTTCGCCCCGGCCCTGAGCCTGAACGTCCGCCACCTGCCCCGCCCCACTCCCAGCCTCAGCCAAGGGCCCGCAGCGTTGATTGTCTCGGTGCCAGCCACGCAGGGCTTAGGAGAGGGTGCCGAGGTGGTCACGGGTCTTAGAACGTGGTCGAGAACTTCTGTTGGCGCTCACGCGCTTTATGATTATTAACTTCAGAAGCACCGTCACGGCGAAAGCCAACAGTCATAGGCTGACCGATGTCCCGTTTTCAAAGGGACAGAAAACAATGGCACCGGCCCATGTCACATGGTGTGTACGCATGGTCAGCCCGGTCTCACTGGGCTAGATTCAGGGTGTCAGCAGGCTGACCACACGTACCGTCTGAAACGGGACAGGACCGTTGTGCTCTGCCCTGTTTAAAACGGTGCATCTGGCCAGCCTAGTTATGGGCTGGGTGCCACACACCAGCCAGCGCCAGTGTTTTTCAAGCTGAATGGGTACAGGAACGGCCTTGTGCCCTTTCTGAAGTGCCGGTGCTAATTCAGGCCGTCCCGTGCGTATCCGGGTGGCGCCGATGCTGGTCTGTGGCCTGCGCTTCGAGAAGGCTCACATGGTCGTCTCATAAAATCCTCACAACCACCTTACGCATTGGTTCTGTTCATAGCCCTCTCTCATAGATGACACTGAGGCACAACTATGTTCAACGACTTGCCCAAAGTGACCCATCTACTAAGTTGTAGACCAGGATTTGAACCCAGGCCACCAGACTCACCGGAGCAAGGCGGTTTGACATGTAGACACAGCCCACATGGGTTGACGTTCCAAAACACACTGATCTACCTAGAAAGTGACCTAAGAAGTCTCAGAACTCCCTAAGAACTTCCTCGTGGGGTGTGACATAGGCAGGCTGTGTCTAAATGTCAGACCACCTTGCTGTCACATTCACAACACAACGAGCGGATTCTATGTCCCACATTTTGTCATTTGACTTAATGAACTAAAATGCCTATATGACTCAAGTTTGATTCAGCCCACAAGTAAAACATTTTATTCTTGGATGTCCAGGACAATATTTTATTATTTTAGAAACTTATATTTTTTCTACTCATTCACGTATTCATGTGACCGACATGCAATCACTTATTATTTCTAGACACTCCGCTATGTGCTAGGAACCCTAAGATGGAAAGACTGTAGTAGATCTTAACGTCAGTGAGCTCACAGAGAAGTCAAGAGTGAAACATGAGGAAAAGAACTGCAGATCATGGAATAAAGCAGTTACTCCAAGGGGAGAATGTCTCTGACGCCAGAGAACTTGGAGACAGCGCCCTGATCCTCCTGGCAGCTCAGGACACACTTCTTACGCTGAGACCTTGGGATCGGCACCAGCCGTGTCACGTGTAGGGCCCAGTGCAAAATGAAAACTCAGGGCCCTTGCGAAAAAAGCATTAAGAATTTCAAAACAGATGGTACGGCTTGGAACCAAGGCTGGCCCTGCGAGGTGTGGGGCCGAGCAATGGCCCTGGCCACACCTCCACTCCTGGGAGTTCAAGGATATTAAGTCATCCATGGATACAAGAGGGCGGTCTTAAACATTTCTTAATTTAGGCTGAATTTGGTCAATTAATCTTGTGTTTATGGATTCCAGGAACAAATTTTACTCGTTTTATTTTATTTTATTTTCTGAATTAAATCCAAAAAGACATGGTCTTCTGCCACTGAGATCCGATACTTGGGTTGGGCACTTAGCGCCCTGCTTCGCCCATTTTTGTCTAGCTCTGGGCTGTTTTTCCCTCCCAGTTTGCGGTCTTTTTCTTCTCTTGCAAATGAAAACATTCCCTTCTGGTCCGTCACCCACCCACTACCTCCAAACAGCGAAAGGCTGCTGTTTGAAAAACAGAGTTTTCTTTTCTTTGGCACCATTGAGCCTATATCCTGTTTGTTTGAGTCTTTACTGCTCTCTGCACCCAAAGTAAAGAAAGTCCACGAACAGAGATGCTAAGCATTCAAAGTGAGAGACTACTTGTAAGATACTTAAGGCCTCTGAAAATAGTTTCCAGTTTTCATCAAAGTTAGTGAAGCAAAAATTTCCACTAAAGGATTTGGAATGTTCCACTGAAAGACAACCATGCATCCCTATAGCTCCCATAATAACAAATTCTTCAAACGTAGATCCGACCTAAAATAATTTTTACACTTTTCAACTCCATATAGTGAATAATAAGGCTAGTCCACTCAGAGTCATAGTGAATAAATGGTTTCTTGTTTGATTTTGGATCAGTAATGGGATCGCGCTTGTACAAATTAATAGTTCTGGACATATGATACACTCATAATCACTGATTATTCTACCAGGTAACAAATGATGTAAAATGACTGTAGAGAACGTAAATTAAATGTAACACAAGTCCAGAGAACCTCCTAACGATGTTCAATAGCTGTTCTAAAGTGGGCAACCTGGCAACCAGTGCACATGCTCAGAGTTACTCCGGAACTAAACACGTCCCGGCCCAGGCACAATCTCTGCCGCTTGGCATGGCCCGCCGTCAACATGCTGACTCCCTTGTTAACACAAACTTATACAACATATTCAGAAAGACTGTTTTCTATGTTAATAACCCAGTGCACCGCTCTAAATGCTGTGGTTTAGTTTTCCCTGTCTGGTCCCAAATGGTGGGTTTGCATCTCTCAGTTTCCCTTAAGGATCTGGGCTATCAAGTCCCTATGTCCCTGAGCGTTTTCCCATCATTTTAAAATCACTTTTATTATAACTAGCGTTGCTAATAGTATTTGTGAAGCTCTTCAGATAGAAAGTAGCCTGTCACAGCTGGAAATGAATTTCCTCTCCCATACCTACGTGACTCTACCTAGTCTCACTCACTTAGACCAAGGATGTGATTGCACTGTGCTGCTTGCTGGTCAGCACGCCCTACAGCACTGCGAGCAACCGGCGGGGCCTTGAACTTGTACAGCCAGATACCTTGGCTTGAGAACAAACAGGATCTTAGTTACCTGCTGGGGATTGTCAGTGTATCAAATCACGATCGTTTCACCTGTTAATGTTATTAAACAATAACAAAGACTCTAAGAATAGACTAATGTTGATTAACATTAAGCCCTTAAGTTTTTATTTCTATATTAATGTATATATAAAAAGGAATAATACAGTTTTGTCAAGTAGAGGAGAAGGTTAAGTTCTCTCTCCCCGCCCCCCTCTCTCTCACACACACACAATGTGTCTATTAATTGCATCCCAGAAGCCTTGCTTTGCCACAGGGAATGGCATCTCCTGGCGGACAGCACCGTGCTGAGTGATACAGCCGTCACCCGGCACTTACACAACCAGTGGCATCGCTTCCTAACCAAGCAGAAGCACTAGGTGGTCTGTGCACCTGCGAGCACGCTGCTCAGCAGCCGTGGGGCAGTGACGCCACAAGGGGACCGGAAGTCAGACAGCAATGCTGAAGCACTGACCCTAAGACGAGCCAGTCTCTGAGTAGCTTCCATTTTTCCCTCGTGTTTTACCCTAGACTTTTCTACACCCCTTTTTTAGAAAAAAAATATATATATCATTAATGGGACAGGGCCTCCAACCTCCTTCCTCTGCCACTCTTCAACCCCTCCTTAGATGTCGTGGAGCACCTCGCTTAGCAGTAGGTGTGCTAGCAGGTAGAGGCAGTGCTAGTGGGGGTGGTACTTGTAACGGTATTACTAAGAACAGATGCAATACTAGTGCCACCACAGTAGTGTGTGAAGACTAAAATGTTAACAGTGCATTCATTTAAAAAGTGCTAAACACAATCACTATTTAAATGCAGCTGTTCTGGTATTCCTTTCTAAACCAAAGATTTACTCCTTAATTTTTATATGAACAGTCATTAATTAAGCAGCCTAAACGCTGGGTCTGCTTTTGTGTTGGTGTGAGACAGCATACTGGAGATATTTTACTCTAAAATGAAAATCAATGATCAAAGAATGAATTATGAGATTATTAAAATTATATCTAAAATCTCCATGGAAGTTATCAAAAAAAAAAAAACAAACAGATAACAGGGAAAAAATAAATATCCATTGAGTAAACTAAAAAGCAGATATTCGACAGTGCTTTTGGCATTATATATTTTGGTTTGTACACGTCTTGGAGTCTTGCACCTAAACTACCCTTAATCTGGTTTAAAAATATATAAATTGGAACCTGGAATTACATAGTAATTCTCATAGTGCTGTCTGTGAATTAATTCTGAAATTCTGGAACAGCATTGCTATTTGAGGCAACACACAAGCTCCTATCAACCTTTGAATGAGAAATTGTTATTAAAATAACAGCTTTTGAATATGGAAGGTAATCTCGATGTTGTAATAGTGATGATTTCTGAATCACTGCCTTCATTTTTATGCTAAAATGGCTACTTCGGCACATTAGTCATTGCAGAAAACGAGTCTTTGCCCAGGCTCAGGGGTATCCTACTACGTGGATACTTGAATCTATTCTCAAAAGAAAAAATCTTTTCTCCCGGAGGGTTTTGTTCTGCGCACCGTGACGTGAAAACCCGCCCGTGGTGTCCCCGGGGCTGGCCGATTACCTGTTGAAGCTCCTGTAATCGGGCAGTTCTGCCTTCCCTTCAGGCTTGAAAAGTTTGGGGTATAACGCCTCTAGAAGCTCGGGGTCACTGCTGATGGCCTGCTCCCAGGGCGACTGATAGTACTTGGGGACAGCCGTGGTGTTGAATCTCTCCGGAGGAATTTCCTTCAGTGGCCCGGAGTAGCCTTGGGACAAGAAGAGGAGTCAGTAGGCGGGACCCCCTCCCGCACACCGCGTGGAAGTTTCTGGGCGAGCCTAGGGAGAGCACACCCCTCCCGCGAGCTCTCAGCGAGTAGCTGACGTTGTTAAGCCCCTTTGAACTTGAGGAATTTTCAAGAGAAATCACGTTTCTTGATGTTTAATTCTCCCCAGTCCCACAGTATCGCTTCCGTGGCTGTCTGTCTGTGTGAGCTCGGCTACTCGGTGAAGTGCGTGAACTTGGGCCCCTTCCACTAATCTACATGAGCGGTAGGCAGGCCGCGTGCTGCCTTCATTCAAAAATACGGATTTAAGGAAGGTCCGGGCTCGGGGGAAGCGGTGATAAGGACAAACCCCCTCTGGGAGCTGGTCGGAAGAGGAAACGCTGGGGTCTCGTCTGTCCCAAGTGCCGAGCGGACCGTAAAGTGGGCCAGAACTGGCTTGCACCGTCCCCCAGCCGTGTCCAGCTCAGGTCGACTCGCTCGGGACGGTTTCTCACCTAACTTTGCCGCTTCCGATCTCACCCCCTCAACTCACTCATCGCCAGAGCCAGGCTTTTCCTGAAAGTGCCGTTTAAAAATCACACAAATACGTGGCATAAGCTCTGAACCATTGTCACACTCATCGAGGGACGCTCCTCCTGCCTTTGGGCCCATCCCCGTGACCACACCACCTGGCTATCCCTCCGGTGACTCTCCTCCACGGAGTCAGACCCCGCACCGTGACCGCCACTCCTACGCTCCCCTGCACTCGTGTTTGCTGTTCTCGTCTGTCAGACCACGTCTATCCTTTCTTTAACTGAAGTGTTGATCTCCTTCAAAAATAACCTTTTTTTCACTTAATAAAACTAATTCATTATTATTATTAATTGTTAAATGTATTGGGTGACACTGGTCTGCAAAAATCACGTAGGTCCCAGGTGCACAATTGCACATGACATCCTCCACGCGTTGCACTGCGTGCTCATCACCCAGAGTCCGTTCTCTTTCCATCGCCGTGTATTTGTGTCCCTGTCCCTGTCCCCCACCTCCTCCCCACTCACCCTCAGATAACTACACAACTGTTGACTGTGTCCATGAGTTTTTGTTTCTTTGGTGCTTTCAATTTTATGTTCCATGTACGAGTGGAATCATTTACTTCTTGGGTTTTTTTCTGTCTGGCTTATTTCACTTAATATGACAATCTGCCCATTTTTTAATTGAGTTTTTGTTTTGTTTTGTTTTGTTTTTCTTACTTTGATTGTTCATTTATTCGATTCTTTAGATTCCACCTATAAGTGAGATCATGTGGTATCTGTCTTTCTCGGTCTAATTTCACTTAATAATCCACTTGGGGGAGGTTCTTTGCTTGCAGTAATTAAATTTTCTTCTGACTGCCTCCAGTATCTAATAGGGGTCTCGTGGACTAGGTTTCCTTCCTCTGCTTGCCATTCAAGTGCTGGTGACTACACATTCTGCCTAGAAAACTTCATTTCTACTCCTGGCTTTTACTGTGACCTCCATAGTGATGGTTCCAAGGTCTGTGTTTTGATCTCCAGGCCCTTGTATTCCACCACCTACCATATTTGTCCAAATGGATATTCCCCTGTCACACTTTACAGCCTATCCACACCTGTGGGCAGCCATTTCTTAGCACATTTTTCTTCTCTTCACACACAGGTCACTTTAGCAAATGTTGTCACTCCACCCTCAGGTGCTCAAGACAGAAGAATTATGTTTGTCTCTTCTCATCCCCACGAGCATTACCAACTATGCTTTCTGCAGATTTCTAAAATCATGTCTTTCAGATTATGTGTTTCTGAAATAACCTTGGGTACCTATTTAAAATGTTGATAATGGGCTTTCCCTCCAGAAATCTTGCTCCATCCAGTAAAATCTCAGCTTACAAATCTTATGCAAGTGATTTGTAGATATTGGGCTACCGTGCTCTAGAAAATTCCCTCTGTCCTTCTGATTTCTGTGACAACTGCTGTGTGGTTCAGACCCCTCCACGCTGCTGCCCGAGAGTGAGCTTCCCGCTGATCATGTCACTCACTTCCCTTACTCACGGTGCCATCAGAAAACAAAACTCCAAACTACTCCTCATGATGCACACGTCCCTACCGACCTGTCCACAAATATCGATCTACATGAAGCTTGCTGCGTCTCTTGTGCTTTCCTACCTGTTGCATTTGTCCCCTGGGCCCACACTCTCCAAGTCTTGTCACCTGCAGAGTAAGCCCTCAGTCTGAGGGTGCCTCTCGTGTGTAGCCCCTCTGTCCTCTCCAGGAGAGCAGAGACACCCTTCCCATGTCTTCCCCCTGTATAACCTACATAACTCCGTTATCACCACTTTCGTTCCTATTTTATTTCCTATTCCTTCCCTAAAGGTGATCAGAGGTCAGCCATCTAGAAACTGGAAACTTTTCAAATTTATATTTCTAAAACTTTCTTGAGATCCCATTACCCGAACACAATTACTTTATGTTTGTGCACTTTTTCCGTTTGTCTTCACTCATGAACATAATGATCACATAACTGTAAAGACGGTACCGGGTCAGTCAATATCGACGTACAGCCATTCGTAAGCCCAGTTTCTTAATTTGTAAAATGAGGATTATAATAAATACATTACGGACTTTTTGTGAAATCAAGGAAGACAAATACATATCATAGCACCTCATAAATTGTACAGTGCTATACAAACAGAATTTCAATATAATTACAAGTGACTAAAGTTTTAATAGAACTGGTGATTGCCAACAAATACTATGGACCACCTGAAAGAATATAAGACCCCTGTAAATGCTTTGCATGACTCTTTAGGTCTAAATCTTTACATTGACCTTGAACTTACCCACACAATAGGTATACAATGAGTCACGCTTTATCATTTAGATACCATTTACAAAAGCATCCAAATAACTCGAGTCATACATCTGAGTGCGCAGCAATTTTATTACTCTATTTGTAAGGCAGTGAGTTACCTGGTGCAATGTTTTCTGGATTTGGGGGGCTCCGTGGATCCGGGGTGTTGGGAGGAGTAAACGGGGCTTGCTGGGAACCACCTTCCAAGTGGCTGCCGTCCACTTTCCCATTCTGCATGGCAAGGTTGTACTGTATTTGATGAAAAGTAAACTCTGGTGAAAACTCAAAATATTAGACAGACACAGAGAAACTAACGTACATACCAGCCTGCATTTGCATATTTAGAATTTAAATGCAATGCCACATCATTATTTTACAGGCCTCAACAATGTGTGCGGTCATTGGTTGTGCTACTGAACTCAGTTTCAAATTTCCTGAAAGGTGTCTATGAAATGAATGTCCCCAAAACTTACAAAGCATTGTGCCTACATTAGTTTAAGAATTGTAATACTGACCATCTGTGTACACTTTTTTGTGGGCATTAATGATGAGCAGGATGGTCAGCTCTTTCTAACGGGTGATTAATTATCAGGTAACACCCACTACCTCTATTGTTAAGTATATAAGCAAAGCCTTATCATAGTGGGGTAGTGACTTATTTAGTTATGACACGAGCCTTAAGTTACAGAGTGCTATCATGTGTGATTCCCTTCAGGAAAAGTTGGAAAGACAAATGAAAATGTGTTTTGTTTTATGTCAATTAAGTTGACTGGCCCTAGTAAAATAAAACTAGGGTGATATCTTGCAGGTTATAAACATAGAAGTTATAAGCATGTGTATAACGTATTTTACATGTTTATGTTGAAATAGAAATAAGAGGGTCTTTTTAAAAGTCTGTTCTATAATTTGTGCCAAGTGCATACATAGTAGAAGTTATTTTTAGAACAAAATAAATACGTATTCGGAACCCCAGTGTATTTAATTTGGTCATATTTCAGAGTTACATTGTAAAAGTCTATTTCCTTTTTTCTTAGTATTATTGAAGAGTTCTAGGGAGTTCAGAAAGTCCATAGTTACTAAACATACATGTAGTGTTGATTGTAAAGTGTGGATTGTTTTGCTTAATATCCTTTTTGATTTATAGAAGAAACTGATTTATAGAAGAAAATTTTGTCATGAATCAATTTTCTGTTTTATTTTCCCTTGAAGGTTTATTTTCTTCACCTATTTCCTTTTCCCATAAGAAGTCGATCAGTTTATGAACTAGAGCTTCAGGGTTGGCCTGTGTAGCGAGTGCTACGTCTGCATTTTTTAAAATGCACATTTCCTGTTGTTATTGTTTATGTGGCTTGAAATTCTCAGTTTCTGGGAAGTCGAGTCAGCCCAAAGTTGTGCTTATTTTTTCCATTTTTAAAATGGTTCTTAATGCTTGAACAAATGACATTGATGACCAGGGAATTGCTTTCTATTTTTTTCTAACGATTCCTTAAACACTGTTATAAAGTAGGAAATATAGAAACTTAAGTTAAATAATTATGTTGAGCACATCTATAGCTCAAGGGAAGCAGTAAAAGTGAAAAGATCATTTCAGAAGATGTAGTCAATCAATTAGGTTAATGTCATGCAAATCATAGAAAGATGGTTCGTGAACTAGATTGAAAGTAAATCTCTCTTTTAATGCTTTGATTTTCCCTCACCAAAGACTATCTGTTTTTAACCTTGAGCTTCTAGCATAGTATCTAGCACACAGTAGGCATTCACTAAGTGTTTGCCAAAAGTACACTGAAACAAACAGAAATAGACCGGAACCTAACGTGACTTTTTGAATTCCTGTCACCTTGACAATGCTCACTCCAAATGGCAATCCAATGCCTTGATAAAGCCAATGTATCCCCATAGAATATGGCTCAACTCTCTTCCTCTCTTAGACTTAAGACCAGAAAATACACATCTTTCGAGCCAGAGGGCACCTCAGCGAGCATCCAAGTCCATTTGCTTACGTTATAAACAACAAAACATGCCCAGGAAGGCGAAGAAACATTGAAATTAACTTTAAATCACATGGGTCGGGGGAGAGCCTCACCGAACCCCGGTCACCTGGTTCCCAGGCCAGGGTGTCCTCTAATTATAATACGCCGTGATAGGTGCTGGTGTCTCGAATTTGGAGAGCTGGGTTTCAGTCCTCTTTATTAAGTGTTGCTTCAGTCAATCAGTGTGCTTCCTTGAATACTACCTTCCTCATTTCTAAAGAAGAGAGGGTAACTTTCGTCAGACTTCGGGGTATGTTAGTGATTCAACGGCACTGACGTCACTGCATACGTTACTTCTGCTTATTGTCCTGAGTTCTTTATCGGCATTTGTTTATCTCAATATGCCTGTTTGGGGCTATTTTATTTACTTAGTGTCCAGTTTTCTAGGGATTCTGCAAAATTATCAAGACATATTCTTATACATTTTCTGTATAAGCAAAGCATTTGTCAACAGATGTGTAAGATCACTGTCAACAATCTGAAATACTGGTGATGAGAGAATATGTTGCATTCATAAGGGTATTTTTAACCTCATGGTACCTTCCTCCAGGACTGCAGTTACAGCAGTATTCCTAGAGATGGAAATGTCAGTCATGAAAGCCGGCATTATTCGTTTATTCAGATGTCTAGACTTGCAGAGGACTTTTCAAAGTCCCTAAGCCGCCTTATTTTACGTTACTCTTTGAAGCCGCTTTTCTGTTGTCGTTATTGAAAGAATATGATTATATAGTCAGACTCGTCAGCTGAGACAGGGGTTATTCAAGGCTTGCACTGTATTAGCCGCAGATTTTTTCTGATAAGGGGATACTGGGCATAATTACAGGGTAACATGACATCACATTTACCCATGACTTCAAGTGAAAAAACATTTCTGATAAATGTAAATACTGTACTTGAGCAAGATTAGATTTCTGTCTGAATTCGTAATTAAACCAGATTCAATTCAAGGCTGTTGAGGGACACTCATTATTTGGGGGGGGGCGGGTAGAGGTGGGAACTAATTTAAGATGTCCTCTCAACGTTTCCTGTTAACCAGAAACATAACAAGGACAATAGAAATTTGAGGAATTAGTACAAGTTTGGCGTTTGTGCTTACGGTGATTACTTCTGCAAAGTGCTTAGTAATTATGGTGTAAGATCTCAGTGAAATCAGTCCGTTTGCTGTGCATCCAAAACAACTTATTAGGGAGGGCAGGGGGCGCGTTTTCGGGTTTATGTTCGTAAGTAAACGTGCAGACTTTCCCGGTCTGCAGGAAGAAACTCTCAGTAAACACAATGTACTCCTGTCGTCTCCACCACCACCTCACACTCCACATCACACAATGTTCCTGTCTGACTCTGTGCCTAGGATTGTGGTTCTAAAGCCATCTCCCCCAAGCTCATCTTCCTCTACGACGTTTCTAACAACAGTGTAAGTGAGTATGGCATTAGAGCAATATGACACAAAGACATCATTTAATTAACTAATTTGTTTGTTGGGTTTGTTTGCTCCATTTATTAGCTTTCAGCTGAGGAAAGCTTCAGTCCAGAGAGCCCTGTCCACGTGGGTTCTGCGGTTAATGGCCCCAGACTTCCCCACACAGTGAGGGATGACGCCTGGGGAGGAGACGGAGTGCCCTGTGATCTCAGGCACATCTCAGTGGGAAGACGTATCCGGCCACTAACATGTTTACACTCTGTGGAACGCTGCATGCTGGGGACGTGTTTGCACCCCAAACATTGAACTAGTGGAGATAAGACCTCGTTCACGTTCATGTCCGCCAACCCCCACTTCCTGTCCTTCGCAGAACAGACCAGCCCTTCAGGGCCAACCCGACAAGTTACAATGTCCCTATTAAACTAAAAAGATACTCAATCATACATATATTTCTTTGGTGTGCCCACCTACATGATTCATCGTCATGAAAATAAAATGTCTAACAGGATCAATGGACAGAAAACACGTGGAGTACGTGTTGGGGAATCGTATAAATTTAGCACTGCTGCCCCTTGGTTGGGATGCCACGTGGTCCAGGTATACCTACATTTATTTGTGCTTTCGATTCGTACTGGAAATTTTCAAATGTGTATTTGTCAGACCTTCTCTGTCGCATCTTGAACAGGCGGGCCCCGCGGTTACTGAGATGCGAGAGTTCTTCCAACATGATGTCTCTGGGAATGCTGACCTTCTTGCCCAGGTCCATGCCATCTACACCTGGAAAACGACATTCATGGGCATGACAACCCCAACGTAAGTATTTTCACTGCTTTTCTAAACGCCATAATTTACCCCTTGCCGTGTGCCGGGCACGCGGACTGAGGGACTGAGGCGCGGGCCCCTTCCTCAGACTGCCTGGGGTTGAATCCAGGCTCCGCTACTTCATCGTATGTTCACACACACGTTGCGTATATTTTCTTAACATCAGTGTCCTCACCTCCAAAACGGGGCTAACAGTCATCATACCTGCCACATGGGGCTCATGTGAGGGTTACATGAAATGCGTCCCGTGAGGCATTTAGCATGGTACTTGGCACATCAAAAGTGCGTGAAAGCTAGGCTGTGGATACCAGCAGCAGACGTCAGTGTCTCCACGCCTAGTGAGTTTCTAAACAGCTGCTTACAGTTCTGTTTATGTGCCAGTCTGAGCTGCTCCTGATACTAGGATGCTGTAGGAAGGTGCCCACGGCGGGGGCGGCGGGGGAGAGTCAAAGAGGCCACCAGGAAGCTGGGACTTCCATTCGTGTGGACCACCCACTCCCCACAGAGCACATGGAGACCACAGGGGGATTCTCAGCTCTCACCCTTCCCAGCAGCAAGTAAGAGGCCCCCCTTAGAGTTTCGGGGGGACCTTCTACCTTCTACTTCCCTTGGCAGTGACGAGGTAGCACTCTCCCCACACCCCCTGCTGAAGCAGGTCAGACAAGGCTCGAAGAAACAGAGGCCTGAATGACAGCGTGAGTCCCAGAACATAACAGGCAAACTCCTAGGCTCATACAAATACCATGTGTCACACCAGGGACCTGAAAGACTCAAACTGAGTGAAAAAAAGACAGATGCCAACACTGAGATGACCACGATATTAAAATGATCTAATTGAGATTCTAAAGCAGCTGTGGTAAAACGCTTCAAAGGGCAGTTACAAAGCTTCTAGAAACCAATGGAAAAAAAAAAATAGAAAGCTTTAGCGAGGACATAAAGAGCTGCGGCAGGGAGGCAACAGATGAAAGGAACCAAGTGGAGACCTCAGAACTGAAAACACGAGAACCGACGTAAGGCCCGCGGACGCACGCAGAGCTCCAAGGAGACGACGACAAAGACGGGAGTCAGCAAACCGGGGGATGGAGAAAGGGAAGAATATTCTATTACACGCAAAACAGTAAATGCTCAACAAAGCATCCCTTGCTACATCTGTCACTGCTTTCTGATATTATCATGCTGTTTTAAAAAATATCGTTATTTGTATCAAATGTACCTGGTGGCCGAACTCTGCACATTTTGCCTCTTGGATGGTAGCTTGAAACTGGCCGCGGTGGGAGTATTCTTTCCGTAGAAACTGGCAAACTTAACTAAGGCCTTTGCCCCCACCCCAAAGAACCAGTCGTTCAATGTTTACTAGCGTACTTCTAGACACAGCTGTATGTGAAGTCAATGTATTTTGCACTAAAAAACAACGTTAAGACTTAAGCTAGTTCTTCAAGGTTTTCTTCCCTCCCAATAGTTAAATTATGATGTAACCAGAGCAGGAGATCCAGACCATCTGCGAGGCGGGGAATCTAAGGTATGAACACTCTCATTGCCTAAACTTTGAGAGTGAAGAACACTGTCAACTGGGCACACGGAGTCCAAGTTCAGCTGTTCCCTGCCCTTTACTGCAAACCTCTATGTAGGGTCTTAACCGTGCGTTTAATCTGGATGCCTGATAAATGATATAACTTATTCAGGATACATGGCCTTGACCTGATGGATTAGAAGGTTGTCTTTGTAGCATTAGATCATCTATTGAAAATAATAGTGTTAGGCATACTTTCCTATTGATGTCACTGATGGTGATCCACAACTTTCCATTTATCCTTTAAAGATTTTAGAAGACTTCATCTATTATATTTTGCTACTATTTCAAGGAAATCAATGATTATCTTTGAACAAATACATATGTAATTATAAAAAATTATCAACATATAACTTTAGAGCGTTGACCATAATCAAGGTAATTTCCACAGAAAACCCACAATTTTAATTGAAACTCATCTGGGTTTTTAAATTTTTTTCTATTTCATACCTCTTGGTCTTGATCTGAGTTGTGAGACTATAAAGTTTTCAAAAATGTACTATGAATTAAAATGTGATCATTTAAACTGCACAAATCTAGAAACATCTAAGAAATGAGATTCGCAATGTATTGAATCACACAAACAGAATACAATCTACAGCATGCTCTCAGAAACTCTATGAATTCACAAGATTCTAGTAAATACCAATTTTTAAAACAAAGTGTGCTTTTACTTAGGATTATGAGAATGCTAATGTGAACTTTTAAACCAAAGAAAACTAACAGACTTGTACACTAAAGCATTAGGTTAGTTATTTGTCTGCCCCCAAATGTTTATGTTTGATCTGTGGTATCTCAGACCTTCCTGGTGGCCTCACTTTGATACGGAGGACTTGGTCGATGGCTGTTGAAGAGATGGGGAAGCAGGAAAATTAAAAGGGGTCTTCACATAATCTCTCACCTGGAGTTTGAGATTCTGCACGCTGCTTCTCAAAGAGCCCTTGCAATTCCCGTCACTGTTATCGTTGCCTTTGTTAGTGGTGGAGAAACTCAAACACGCCCGGGTCTGACCTCAGCCCTAGCTCCGTTGGTGAGAATCACAGAACTGGAGAACTGTAGGTCTGAGCAAATCCACCCTCCTGCTTTTTGGACGGGGCATCTGGGGTCCGGCCTGGAGCCTGGGGCTCCTGGTACCGTGTCGACAAGGCGCTGCATTCAGAGCCTGGGCGTCCAGTTTGTGCAGAGCTAGACTCTCTCCCCGAGACCGCCCCCATCTGCCCGGCGCTTCCTGTGTCCCGGGTAAAGCTCTTGGCCGTCCCGGGGGAAGATGGCGGCAGCACAGAAGCGAAGCGCACTCCGCAGAGGCCGCGCAGAGCCCGGGGAGCCGAGCCGTGACCGAGGCGGCCTCAGGGCACCTGGCTCGGATGCTCTTCCGAACCGTCCGCGGCACCTGTGCCCAGACCAGCGCCACCCGGCTCCCAGGTCTCCCCGTGGGGCTGTGCTCCCTGTCCCTGTCCCCACCTGTCCCAGAGCACCTCTGCGTCTGTCTCATTCCCCTTCTTTCTCTGTCAGCGTACGGCTCCCTGTCCTTTTGTCCCTCCCTCTCTCTCTCAGGTCCCAGAGGAGTTACTGGGTGGAAGGAAGATGACAAACGCTGGAGAACATTTACAGAATCGGACGGACAGCATGGGGCTGGCGGCCGTGGGACGGGGGGACCGCACCCTGCGCTGTGAGGTGCTGGCCCCCCACATGGTTCCAGCACCAATAATGGCAAACGATTTCCGGGGCGTTTGTCTGTCTTTTAGAATAGCAACGTGGCTCTGACACCTCTATGCAAAGCAGGAGGTTTTGTGTCACAGTAGCGATCCAGGACAACTGGTACCGTCGGCTCCACTGCTTCCATAGTAATACTGGGACGATCGTGACGTAATGATAAGGGCGGTTGGTCTGGAAGAACACGGCCGTCGTGTCAGCGGATACTTCTCATTAACTGTGTTTGGGAGTTGGCGTGTTTCCTCCTGGACGTGACTGACACCAAGCATAACGGGCCCCCAGGGAGTTCCAATTTGGGGTTGTGGGTAGTAGAGGCTGGGGGTTATCTCCATGCTGACTCATTCTACGCAGTTCTATGGACGTTAGTCTATAGGGATAGAACTTTTCAGTGGTTCTTTAGGGTTTTTTCTCCTTCAGATGAGGTGAGTGCTCTGATGTGAAACGCCCCCTTTTTGAGTCTCTTTTCCTACTGACAATCTCCAAGCCTTACCAAGCCGTAGTCGCTCCCCCACAACAAGAACCAGATGGAACCTCCATCCCACGTTTAGAACACGGCTCATTGCCTCATTCCATGCTCCTCCAAACGTTTTTGAAAGGAGACATAAAACATAAATGAGTTATAATGCTACCCCCCAATTTCCTGATGCACAAGGGGAGAAGAGGGCGAGACATTTTCTTGTCTGTTTGCTTTTGGACGGCACAATCCAGTCCAAATTTGATAGATTTAGTCTCATGCTTAAGTTCAACAGAGGTGCGTCCTTTCCGTTAAATCACCCAGTTTTGCTGCTCTGCAGTGTTTGAAAGTTGGGAGGATCATCCCCAAAAGGCCCCTCCGCACTCCAGGTCCCACTCTGGCATCCTCAGAACAAAACGAGACCCCGCTAGCTGCGGGCTCCGAACAGCACGTCCTCAAGTTCCGTCTGAGATGTCAGAGGGAGTCAGAGAGGGGCTCGTTTAAGCTGGTTCACACAGTGCGGGAGCTATTTTATCTGAGAGGAGCTACGGGAGGGTCTGTGATTTCCCCTGTGCTAGCTGGCATACTTGAGTCCCAAACAAGGACACGGCCTGCATGTGACCCCCCTTAAGGGAGCACAAGTCAGGAGGGCGGACGTCAGCAGACGTGGGGGTGGGGCAGGGCCTCCTGGTGGTGAGGTCACCGTTCTGAGGGCTTTTCCCTCTTGAGATGTAATTGTACTTTTTTCTTTGTATTTATAAACATTAAAGTTATCATTATTTAAAAAAAAAAAAGAAAGAAAGAAAAAGATATTCTTATCCTTGTAAGTTTATGTCCAGGCTAACAAGCGTAGACTCCAACAGTGATTTAAACTGGGAATTCATTAAATGGGTCAAGTGATTTAGGGTTATGATACAATGGAAAGATGATCCCATCTCAAGTCTAGTGTTAAGGTCAGCGATTGAGTCTCAAACTCAAGGGATCATCTGCTTGTTGTCTTTGGAGCAGGGAAACTATAGAAACCATCTGAAGTAATCCACGTGAAGCAGGAAAGACAAAGCAGCGTAAACATTTTAAAGAAACGTGTGTTTTGGAACTTGGAACGTCTTTTGGCTCCGAACCTGATTCTGTGTTGTTCTCTCCTTATTCTGGGCTAGTCTGACCTCATGGTGAAACATGGGACTAGGTTCAGTCCAGTGCGCTGACTCCGTATTGCAGAAAATAGACAACGAAACCCAACAGCAGGAGGTTTGAACAGGACTGCACCGTGTGGGCGGCGTCTAAAACAGTCTCCCATCGCTTCTTGCTCTAGAGAAGGTGAAGTGTGAGAGTCCTGCACGGCCCGGCCCGGCCTCCTCGCAGGACCCCAGGCCTCTAGGTCTCAGTATTGTCAGGAGAGAAAGGGCACATATGGAGGCACCCCGAAAACTCCACAGATACATCTGGAATGGCCCAAATCGACCCTTCAAGGGACCTAGATAGTCTACTGACTCACTTTTAAAACTGATACTACCCCTTGTTCATGAACAAAGTTGAGTTTCTTTGATAACAACTGAAATGCAATGTGTAAAGCACTGCTTCCAGAGTTATTTGCTAGAACTGAAAGGAGACATTAAAAATAATTTTTAATCATATTGCTTTGAGATGACAAGAACCTCATATTTACCTAGAAATGATAAACAAAAACAGATTTCTACACAAAACATCCTGGTGAATTAATTACTCAGTGTGGAAGACCCATTCCAGGGTTCAAGCCATTCACGAGGAATATGAATTCCAACTTAACAAGTTCCGTAAAAAGCCAGAAGGACACTGGGACAGGCTCCGAGCGGCTCACGAAACACACGGTAAAATGAACCGAGACGCAGCCTGTGCGATGCACTGAAGGCAAACGTGAGACCTGTCCCCGCAGAGACACAGAGGAACCGAGGCGGATGCTCAGGGCATCGCGGCCGGCACAGCGGCCGGGCGCGCACCAGCTGCTGGGCTGCCCCATTCCTTCCGAGCAGCTGTGCGCCGAAAATAGCGGCTCCCGGAGCGGAGGTCTCCCGAGGATTAGTGCCCCTGGGCTTTTGTGCACACGCGCCTAGAGCTGCAGGTTTGCTATGACACAACAGCAAGGACACAGGGAAGGCAGTGACCTGCAGAAGGGTAAGTAAGCAACGTCAGCCAGGGGCCGCGTCGGTGCCGAGCTCCATTCATGCCACGGGGCGGGGGTGGGGGGGGCGGGGGATCGATACCATTTCCGTGGATTTCCTTCATGAGGGCAGATGCTTGCTGCTTTCTCTGCTTCACCAGGGTGTGGTGGGACAGCATGCTTCCCTGCGTCCTGTAAGACACCAACATTGAAGCAAGGCGAGGAACTCATTTGGGGGTTTTGACAAGCGTCGCTTTGAAAGAGAGCATCTTTGTTCTTGGTGAAGAATGTATCACACCTTTCTGCTGGGGACGTCAGTGTGCATTCCTGGTCTGGTGACAGAGCCTGTGACTGACCGACAGGCAGTGTCGCCATGAGCAGAGCTTCAGGCCCAGGCTTAGCCATGCACCAGTGCAATGACCGTCAGGCAATGAGCTACGGTGCCCTCTCTCTCCCTCCCTCCCAGTTTATTTTAATCTGCCATTGTTGCCTTACTGGCCTTCATCTGTACCAGCATCATAGCACATCAATTTCAGCAAACTGTCAGAGCGAAGAAAGGACACTAGCATAAACCAGAGCTCTTTCATGGTGGCATTTTAAAATTGGCACCCACAGCTGTCCTTTAAAGTGAAGAATGGCCCTTTGTGAGTCACAGTGTTGAGCCTCCTGGGACACCTGACTAATAAAGCACTTTAGGAAAGGGTACACTCACCTCGCTCTTAGACTGCGCTCCCCCGAGGACGCGTCCCGGCCTGGGGATGAGTGTGGATGGTGCTCGGGCCCGGTGGTTTTTATCCCTGAGCCGCAGACGGCATGGTCCCTCGCTCCGACTCAGACTGGGGACTGAGGCTTTCTTTCTGAAGAGGCTGGCATCCAGCTGACATCAGTTGCCTATATATAGCTCCAAATACTTGAGCCACTCATATCTTCCTGGCGAAGGAGAGCAGCAGAGAAAGATTAGGCTCCCCATTGTGTTTTGGGCTGGCGAGATGGTTGCACGAACGCACAGAATGTTTCTACGGAGCATGTCCTGTCGGAAGGGATAGCAGCCAAAGGGGACTTGAAAGACCTTCTGAGATGTGGCTGTCATGCTACATCTTAACCGAGGAGTCAGGACACACGACGTGCATTAGAACAGAATGGTAGATTATTAACAATTGAGATGAAAGTATGGAGGGCAGTATCTACCGGATTTCAAGAAGAAAGGGCCACAGGGTGGATCCGGGGAGCGATCCCCGAGGCGGGAGTGAGAACTGACTGGGCTCAGAAAAGGGGGAAATACCCACACGGTGACAGGGGTGGCGTTCTGAAATGCGTGTGAGAGGCGGAGCTGTGAAGCGGTCAGAGGAAACGCTTACACTCGTACCTGGGTCCCCCTGTTTGAAGAGACCCTGTGGGGAACCGTGCCGGCATGGCTGGCCCGTCTCGGCCAGCTCGGGGTCAGGGATCGTGGTTGGGAGGAGGGCAGGAGACAGGGCCGGGCGGGTCGGCGGCGATGGCCGCCCTGCAGGTCCCCGAACATGGAAGCCCGCCCCCACGTCTGGCCTTCTGCCTTTGCGATGTCCCTCCTGCTGGAACGCGCCCTCCCGCCACCTGGCGCCCCCTCTCACGTGTGTGCAGGGCTCCGCGCAGCTCTCGTTGCTGGCAGAGTCCTTCCACGGTCTTCCTGGCTCACATACGCGGGGTGCAGCCTCTAGACCCCCTCTGCTTCGTGCTTCCTCGTGTTTGTGTAAGAGTCAGGATGGAAGTCAAACGGGAGCGATGGACAAGCTAAGAGAAGCAGAAATGTGAACAGGATGGAAGTTGGCTTTTCCCACACTCCAGCTCAGTGCAGAGGTAACTAATCTAGGATTGGTGCGAATGACGTAACGTTGGGGGCTCAGTTCACCCTCTAACTCTTTGCTCCATTGTCCCTAAAATGCCTTGGGCCTGAATGGTTTCTCCAGCTCTGGTCAGTGTGTTCATATTTCAGTAAATGGGGGCGTGGGTGGGGGTGGGGTTCAGAATGAGTCACGCTATTCCTCAGACCTCTTTCACTTCCATCTCTTTGGCCAGACCTTAGTCAAATAGCCGTACTAGCTCAAGAGGGGTTGAGAAGCGCCAGCTTCACGCCGTGTGGCCGTGTCCCCTGCCAAAGGTTCAGAGTTAGCTTACTGACGAAGGAGAGGAATGGTGACTGGATGACAACGCTCAGTTTCTGTTTTTTCTATTCTATCTACCTATCTGTTCTTCCATCTATCTCTCAGCCATCATCTGTCTGTCTGGTATCTGCTTTTCCTTCTAAAATATGAACTCCATCAGGGCTTGGGCTTTGTCTGTATTTTCAGCTGCAAGAATCGTGGCTAGGATACGGTGATCCTCAGTGGTCACTGACCTAGCGAGTCATTGGGCATTGACGTGAGTTTGGGATCCTCTTCCTGTTATGCCACATACTTGGGGAAAATAGGGCTGTAGTAAATGAACAGTTACTTGACCATAAGAAGATGGTGGCCACTTATGAAAGAAGTTGTTTTATATGCCATTGAAATAGGTTATGCATTTTGGTGTCTGATTGTAAGGTGGAGAGTTCAAGGTCGTAGACAGTAGGTTTAAGCTAACCTATTGCAATTGCTTCTAAGCAAATGTTTGCTTTGCACTGACGATGTTAATTAGGGACCAATGAGAGGCCATTTGGCCAAAGCCAACACAGGTAAAGCCCTCTTAAGACCCTCCAATGGTCCTTGCGTCCCTGGTTTTAGCATCTACTGCCGTATGCTCTTCGTCAAGTCTCTTCCACTCTTGGTTTTCTCATCAATAAAATGAAGATTACAGTGTCTATGACAATGGACAATGTCATGGACATTTCACATGCTATTGTGGTGGAAATTTCTGATATTTAATGAAACTTTAACAGACGTTAACTTTTCCTTTTACTATTATTATTCCTGCAATATGAAAGGATTTAGAACCTTAGAACACTCAACTGCATTGGTCAATAAAAAATGAAAATACATTCAGAAGTCCCCAGTTTCCTTCCTGTGTTTCTAATTTTAGGTTATGTGCGGTTCTAAGGTTGGAATGGTGTGCTCTGCAGACAATAATTGCTATGTTAACCCTGGCTTCCAAAATGAAAGGAGATATTTTAAGTGTTTTAAAAATATAACTTACTTGGTTTTTCCTTTTTATTTTTCAGTTATACTCGAAATTGTTTTGCCTTAGTTTTTAAGCTCATTTCTACATACCTCTGACAGTGTTCTGGCTCCTGAGTTATGATTTGTTCTGGAGAAAAGAAAGAACAGGTCGCTGGTACTGAGGTTTTCAGGCAGCGACGCCATCCTCAGGCTTCCCGGCACAAGGCTGAACGCTCACGAGAACGCCGACGGCCGCTAGAAGGCATTTCGGGTGGTCCGAAACCCACGGCCTGTCCATTTCCAACGGGTCACAGTCACCGTCTGTGCATTTCATCTGCACAGAGATCCAGCTCTAGATTAAACTTCCTTAGATGGGTCCCATTGCCACCTCCCTGTGTGCAGCCGCCACCCCCATCCCCAAGGCCCAGGACTGTCCCCTACACACCACGGGACCCTGGAAAGGGTCTTACTAACCATCCTGTCCCTGCTGCGTCCTAACCCCATGCAAGTGCCCCTCAAGGCCCCGAGTCCTTTACATCAATCGGTGCTCAGGACAGGAGACGACGTCTTTCCTCGTAGGCAAATTCACGGGTTCTAACGGGAGACCCTGGTTCCCCGGGAGGCCAGTGAGCAGGAAGTTCTGGCCAGGGCTTGCCAACTCCTGTGACCCAATGTTCCCCCTGCCGGGGCGGCCACGGTGGCCTCTGCAACGCCTTCACCTCTTGCTCAAAGAGGAAAAAGTTTAAGTAAGGTGACTTTCCTCCCACGGCGTGAGGACCCGTGAAAGGCAGCCTTTTTCGGCCCAGGAGCCACGAGCCCTGCTGGCCAACAAGGTCCCCACTGAGCTTCCTGCCGGGCCCTGGTTTCTCCTTCTGTTTCTCTCTGTCCCTCTTTCAGTCTATATTCGGTGGCTGTGGGCAGTTCGAGGTTAGGGGAGGACGCGGGGGGCCAGGATGATGTGGAGGGCCGGCTCTGTGCTGGGCAGAGGGCACATCACCGTGGTAGCCGCTCAGTTCTGGGCTGGTGCACACAGAACCCTAATAGGACGGTTGCTGGGCTAGGTCAGCCCTTGACCAGACCCCAGGGCTACGGACGTGGTGCCCGCCGTGGACAAGCGTGTGACAGCTCACCTCTGGGGAGGTGCCCGTGGAAGCATGGGTCTCGCTTTGTGCAGGCGGCTCAGTGCCTTCGCCTGGATGGCCAGTTGTCCCTGTCACATCTTCTGTGGTGGCCATTTTCCTATCCCGAGGAGCGCCCAGCTTGCCTGGCCATTCAAAGGCAGAACAGTCACAGGCAGGAGTGTGGTCATCGTGTTCCCAGCCCAGGCGTGACAACACGAGACAGATGGGTGACTCTGCCGTGGGCTCACAGCAGGACAGGCCCAAGGGACGGCGGGGGTGAGGGCCTGTGGCAGCCCCACTCGGTTGGCCAGGCATCGCCCTTGCAATGAGGAGCCTCAGGTTCTAAGAGGTGACGTGCCCCGCGCATCACACCTGACGGACTCTGAGAAGGAGCTAAAAGCAGGTCCTGTCCGATCCGGAGGCCTCTGTACCCCCGCCCCCCATTGTGGAGCACGCTCGTTCCAATCGGGCACACCTCGGTGTTGGCATCTTCCTGCACAAAATAAAGCAGCAGCCGTGAGCAGCAGCTCTTTGCACCCCACGCCAGGTTCACTTTTGGCCGAGGTCCCTTTTCCTTATGACATCTGTGGCTCTTTTCCAACTCCTGGTTTTATGATTTGCCAACTTGTAGAGTTCCCCGTGGTGTCTGTCCCCAGGGTGCTGTCCTTCCCTTCAGCTGTGCAAATACTAAAGTTATTAACGTGCCGAACATAAACAAATGGAAACCTGTAGCACTGGGCAGGCCCCTCCTTCCTGTCCCCAGGCACACTCACCAGCTTCCTAGCCAAACAGGAGGATCAAATCCAGCTCTGTGAAAATAACCCACGTACAGGCGGCCCCGTGTTTCACCTGCCTTCCTCCTGCTTAAGCGGCTCCTTCTAGACTCGTAAACTAGGCCGTAAGGTAAACTGGGGAGCAAAGGCTCTAGAGGTCAACACAGCCCGTGACGAGCAACGCGAGGGGTCGGGGACTTGGGAGGCACCAGCGTCCCAGGCGCAGGACCGTTAAGGAACAGGCTGCCCACGCGAACCCGCACAGCGCATTTCCTGCGCTCGCAGGCCCCGGCCCCGAGCCAGAACCCGGTCCCGTTTCCTTTCACGGCGCCAGCCAGCCTGCGTTTTTCCGATGGTCTACGGGGACGTTTTCTCTGACAGTTTTCTCGCCTGCAAGAACATTAATGCTGCCTTTAGACACCGATTTAGTGTGACTCAATGAAAAGGAAGTTCGTGAGAGAGAGCACGGTGTGTACGCGTGTGTGCACGCACTGTAAGGAACCAAGAGTCAAGAGACTTAGTGACCGCGTCTGAACCCACAGCCATGTCTCTCGTGCGAGCGTCTCAAGCATGACTATAAAATAAGGGCAGTCACAGTGCCATCAGGCCTGGCACCACCTATGGTTTATCACAGTGCCCGACACACGTGACGTGTGTGACAAATGTCGTCATCACCAAAAAGGTGAACTTGTGAAAGGGTGACCCTCAAAATGTGCAAAGTCACCTTAAATAAGAATGGCTTCATCCCTGCTGCAGAGGAGATGCAGACAGGTTGTCACAGGCCGAAGGTCAGACACAGAGAGAAAGCAGAATGGCCCCTTGGCCGAGAAAGGCTCCGGTGTGACCGGTACCGGGGCATTCACACGCAGACACGTGTCATGGGAGGGTCAGCCGGGGGGTTGCTGAGAAATAAAGCTTCCGTACACGGACAGGGACGGGCACGGGACAAGTGCGTAGCCTGGGGGGCGGGGGGGGGGTGGTGGTGACCAGTGTGCCAGAGCCGAACGTCATCCACGAAACACAGCGACCAGCTCTTTCTACCCTGCTTGTCTGTCCACCAGGCAAACCCCACTCGTGTACGACTGCTTCCGCAGCCGCTCGCCCGAATCCGAACCCACGTCCCGAACCCACGTCCGGCTTTGTTCTCTTTAAGCTGTGCCCCATCTTCGGCGTAAGCTGCGCCCCGTCCTCAGCGTAAGCTGCACCCCGTCTTCAGCATAAGCTGC